>VMBQ01013772.1:0-16205 GCA_007657795.1 Dreissena rostriformis | reverse complement strand
TCTGGTCTTATACGTAGTGACAGGGGAAGGAACTCCAGACTATGTTTACGTTTGCTGACAGAACGCGCGAATATTACGTCATGCATTCTTTTCTCAGACTGCGTCACTATGTTTATTGGTTACAAAATACGTATATTTATGTAGTCGTATTTTATGTATGGTGCCTTTACGATTTCGTTGCTTAAACGGAATTTATGTACAGTCGTAAACGACTACATTTATTTCGATACGTAATTTACGATTGTATAACAATCGTAAATATTGATGAAACGGCCTCCAGTGTCCAATTTTAGAAGCAAAATACCCATACAATAGTTGTTCAGTATTATGGACTAACACGATCTTGCTGAAGACGCACACAACTACAAAAATGATACAGTCACGTGCCGTCTTAATTTGTCACGTGATCGTGACCATTAATCCGGTTTAGCTTTTTCAATAACTTTTTAACGCCCAGTGCCCATGTTACAGTTGCCAGAAACGTTGTCTCGGACCATGGATTAGTATGAGCTTAAATAGTACACATACAGCTACCATGCTGATTTAGTCATGTGCCGTCAAAATTTGTTGCGTGCACCTGAACATTCATCCGGTTAAGCTTTTTCAAAATTAACTTTTTAACGTAGAGTTCACATTGGTCAATAGACACGTATACGTGCTGTTTAAGTACACAAACAGACACCACGCTGATATACTCACATGAACGTTACCATTAATCGAAATATGCGTTTGTATTGACTTTAAACGTACAGTGACCACGTTTTATTGAGAAAAAAGTTTAACAAACAAGAGTTTTCAGGACCATGGACCAAAACATCCTTTTAGAGTACACAGTCTTTTTTCGCTTTTATTGCATATAAACAAATCACACATACCACAATAAATTATAAACAAATCACACATACCAAAATAAATTGAAATAACATTGAAAACAATATGTCTTGTTCATTCGACATTGNATAATTATAGGGATAATACACGTTTTCGAGGGCATGATCATCTGCGGGCGCTCGAAAAATCCGTTCCTGCCCGAGTGCGCAGCACGAGGGCAGGAACGGATTTTGAGAGCGCCCGCAGATGATCATGTCCGAGAAAATGTGTATTTTCGCTATTATTGCATAAACAAATCACACATACCAAAATAAATTAAAATAACATTGAAAACAATATGTCTTGTTCATTCGACATCGACAAAATAATTCGATTATTTCATATGACGTCATATAGTTCAATGTTGTGTTTTACATATGCCTCACTCGGTCATCATCAGAAATGACGAGACTTTACCTTCTGCAGTTTTCGATTTAAAATGTGTTAAAACAGTGGATTAATGCAAATTTGAAATGCAGCCGCGCAAAGTAAGAAATGAGGAATAATTTTGTCGATATCGAATGAACAAGACATATTGTTTTCAATGTTATTTTAATTTATGGATATAAAAAACACATAACAGGGCTTGAACGGCACGTGAATCGCCTTGTTAATACACTATTTCTCCCGTTCAAGCACTCTTTTTTCCAAGTTTCTGCACCCCGCCAGAGGGCATTATAGATAGAGTTAATGCGAAAATAGTAAAACAAAACACTTAGCAATCTGGTAAAGTCACGTGCCTTCTCAATGCAGCATACAAAATATTGTAAAATATAAATGTGCATACATGGTTTGTGCAGCATTATGTTTTCTGTAATAAAAAGCATTTTCAAAACGAGTTAAATAATTTTAACAAACATGATAACTGAGCTATTTAAAGTTAAGAGACATACTATATTGTTCTCAATATTTTCTTTCACCGTGAGTAATTTCGAAAATATGTAACTGCAAGTACGAGTTTACTAAAGACATTAAAAAACTACAAGCCATTTGTTTCTGTGCGTTAAAGGGGCCGTCCAACAGATTGGTAAATTGACAAAATTAAAAAAAGTTGTTTCATATTCGCAAATTTTCGCGTTTGTTATGATATTTTTGAGGAAATAGTAATACTGACCATTTACAATGCTCTTAAATATCCATTATATGCATCTTTNGTGTCTCCCTGTGTTGTCCCAAATGTAATTGACACAAACCAATGATTCAAAATACCTGACATTTTAAATATCAACTAATTCTGTCATAATAGCCTTGATAGCCATTTATTGTAAAAGGGGGGTTAATGCATTTGCGTAAAGTGTCGTCCCAGATTAGCCTGTGCAGTCCGCAAAGGCTAATTAGAGACGACACTTTTTATTTTTACTGGATTTTCGTCAAGAAGAGTCTTCATTTAAACGAACAATACAATACAAGTGGAAAGTGTTGTCCCTGATTAGCATGTGCGGACTGCACAGGCTTATCTGGGACAACACTTTATGCACATGCATTAACCCCGTTTTTTAAAGAGGGAGGCTCATATTCATTTTAAAACATGCAACAAAAAATGAAAAAATGACTAAACTTTTGAAAGAGTGTCAAGGTTATCAACGTATGACTTACAAAAATAAACCGGAAGAGTTAAAAGCCCATACAAAATCCCATACAAAATGACAACAGTGCATTTTCTGAGTATTGAATGTTTCACATCGGCAGCACTTGCATCATGTAAACTTTCTGCGCATGGATGATACGAACATTCAAATATAATTAATTATGATGTAAGGTTTTGAGTACAATCAATGTATTGATCACACCAAAGCTAAATAATTGAAACATTTAATGCCGCTCACATAAATATAGGAATTTCTATTGGAAGCAAACGGGTGCTGATGAACTATTTATTTAAACAGGCATTTTTCATTTTCTTATCTTATAAATGCACAAAAAGAATCAACAGAATGTTTGCCAAACTCTAACGATATTCTTCTCTTATCTAAATGGCAAAGTATATAATCTATAGGACGCAAAGATTACCATTGTATATTGTATGCAGTGAACATTTGTCTTAATTTAATTAATAACATATCTTGAATTACCAGTGCATGCAAATATTAATTGTTTATTTATATGAAATACATTCCTTTTATTCAGAAATGCTACATTTAATTGCTAAATACTGCTGAAATGTTATCCATTATTACTTGAAATAACTTTTCTTCTCAATTTACTATTAACCCGCTATAATTGTCACTAATCCATAATTAAACAATTATTTGTATATAACTTCTTAATTAAATAATTCAATTAATGGCATACATTGTTGATATCCCCTTTGAACTTGTACTTGTCAGTAAAATCCCAGGCCAGAACGTTTTGCAATTAGACCTCATCAAAAAACGTAAATAATCCCATATCTATTGGAAATGACAGAAATAGGTCAGTGCAAATTTGACATGCCACAAACATACATCAAACTTTGACAGACATTTTCATTATAAACAAAAAATCTTTGACACAAAAAGTGTGAGTGAAACATTATTCCTCATGTAAATGTGTGTTTTGTAACCTAGAACTCAGAATGTAGGAAACTCAACTGTATATGACATGAGTTTATGTCTGTTTGATATTTGCATTTTGAATGCGCAAAAAAACAAATTCTAATACCGGTTCATGTAACAAAGCTTGGTTCCACAATATTTTAATATTTTGGGAATAGATCTGTAGGGTAAGTATGGACACACAAATATATACAGACAACACCAGGGGTGAAAGTTCCTGAAAGTATAGACACATAAAAGTATTTGTGGCAGATTTGGATCAGTTGCAGCATTTATAATACCAGCTGTTTCTGCAATTCTTTTGATAGGCAATTGCGTCATCATAAGAGTGATGGTTTACAACATGAAATAAACATCCTCTGCTTTATGTGCATCTCATTCAACTCCCCACAATCTACATTATTGGTCATCCACAAAATTGCAAACACATTATTAGCTTGAAACCCATGATGCAGTGTACTAAAATGTTCAATCTACGTGGGCTAGGACTTTATGTAATCATGTTTTGTAATAATCACGCAGTACAATATATTACAATGTTTTTGCATGAACATGTATGAGAGTAAATGAAAGGGGCGCAATCAATGATTAAGGAGACAATTGTAATCAGCAGAATATAGTTTTCTACTGTGAGCTACACAAAACTAAGGTTTTGTTAGGAATGCATTGTGAAGAAAATATGCAAAATAGTTGGAGGGTTTTGCAAACAATTAGTATAATGCAAATTGTTTAGAACAATACTTGGCTAAACTGGCTTATGGGTTTTCAAATTTGAATGTTTCTTGCAACTCATATATACATATTTTAATTATCAATATAGTATATGCCTTTACTATTTATTTTAAAAAGCTCAAACTGGGTTTTCATTTCAGGATAAATCTATGCAATTTTTTTACAGTACCATTTTGTGATCTTAGCATATTTATTATTATTTATAAAATCCTGACAAATTCAATTGTCAATTTTAAATTATAAATTTGATGGGCCGTTTGCTTATAATATTGACAAATATTTAAAAAAAAAAACAAGTGATGTGTTTGAGAAACACTATGTCCCCTTTTGAGCGATTTTGACACATATATTTGACCTTTGACCTTGAAAGATGACCTTGACCTTTTACCACTCAAAATGTGCAGCTCCACGAGATACACATGCATGCCAAATATGAAGTTGCTATCTTCAATATTGCAAAAGTTATGGCCAATGTTTAAGTTGGTGCAAACAAACCAACAAACAAACCAAAAAACAGAAAAGGCAAAAACCATATGTCCCCCGGTATAGATTGGAAGACATAAAAAATATATTCGAATAAAAGCTAAATTTAATATAAAGACAACAAAAAACCAAAGCTTCTGTCATCAGGCCATTTTCTACTAGAACCTGTCAACCGGAAAAAAAGCAATAGAGGACACAGGTAATTTCATTGATAGCAGACCTGTCAATACATGCCTGGAAATAATTGCCACATTTCATGTCAGGCTCTACCATTACCATAACTCTCGTGACAATCTGCCTTCATAAATATTCAACTGAAATATCTGCTGAACATTGCCAGTCCATTTTTATAAATGGCAACCTAGTCGATAATTTTTCTTTGTTCCTTTAGATTAAGCTGTTGTTACATTAGAATAATACATGCAATCTCCAGAGAGAAATAATACCCTTTGCATAACATACATAAATACATACGAATTATTTATCTAGTTAACCAGTCTGTACGTTACAATAAATATCAGTACACTAAGTGAATAATTATAACTATAAACTTTGAGAATTTGTTAAAAAAGTCATAATTTCCCCACAAAAGCTCTTAGCTGACACCAGTTTTCAATTAACTATACTTTATTGTAAAACATTAGGCTCATATGAAACCATTGAGCAAGACTTGCTACCCCTAAGCAACATAAAATAACAATAGGTTCTTAAAGGCATTTATATACATCAATGGCGGAAAATTCTGCATTAAAACTATATATATGTGTTTCCTATGACAAGTGAAACCAGCATATGCAGCATCCTAAAATGTAAACAACACTTTATTTCAACTTCCAAGTAGGTTTGTTTCTAGCAGCATTGTTTACATACATGTATATCGTCGGCATTGGTAACTAGCGTATTACAATAAAATGCTTTGTAAAACGCAATACAGCGTATATTTTTTTTTTCAAAATTGTCATTTCTTAGCGTTTTTACGTCGAACTTGGTCAATTAGACCATCCCTATAAGGTTTCCGAGCGATGTATTCATACCCCGCCACTTATCGCGTTATATGATGTTCTTCAATGGTCATCTACTGAGAACATTCTAAAGGAATATTTGCTTAAGAACGGTCAGTTTGTAATTTGTTGAAATAATCTGTGTGTAGCAAATGAATAAAGAGGTAATAAGAATATAGAGACAAAACATGACTAGCAAGATTTGAATAACAAACATGATGAGACCTGTGAGTAGAAATGTTCGGAGCTCCGACCACGTGACGTCAAGACATCGATATCTGGTTACCTGGACCTTATCGCCAACAGTTTCAAGAGGACATCGATGGGTGCTGCATTCTTCTTAGTTGAAATTATTTCCGAGGCAATTATCGACAGTCGTATTGTGGAGGACAAACCTTTATACAAAGCAAGAGCAACTTTGATATCTGCATATATGGGTTGCTTGGTACATGCTAATTAATGAAGGTGTTGTCGATAACACTTATTTTGTAGTAATGTCCAAGAATCAATATCTGACAATAAATCTTAAAATATAATAAATGTTGAATACAAAATAGTTTAAAACAAAACAAGAACAATACGGCAAGCACAATTTAAATGTTACTGTTTTCTGTTATGGTATCTTGAGTTACAGTATTACTATATCATTTATATATTTGAAATATTTTGTATCCATTATACTTTCAACATGTTAAATATCTACATTTAGAGAAAAATCAACAGCATTTTAAACCGACATCTTAAGAAATCATTATGAATACAATATACAAGAAGAAAAAACTAACACATACCAAAGTACATACTCCATATGCAGTCTTGGACGTAACCCACTCGACCGACGACCGATTCGATTGATTTTTGCGTCGGTCGAGTGAAAATTCCAAGCCGGTAGCCCGATCGGTGACGGTCGAGTGCTTTTTTCGTGTCCGAACTTAGTAACATGTCCGAAATAGCTTCCTATAGTAATAGCTTCCTCGGCATTCCGGAAATTTTCGCTCGGTACCGATTGTGCCAGGTATTTTATTTATTGATTTTTGATTGGCTGGTGATGGCGCGGACATGAACGGTAACTGACGAAAAATCCTCGCTACTTTCCGAAAATCTTACAAAGTCCGCCATTGTAAAATATTTTAAGCGATCGGTTTGAAAAGTAAAGTATGCACTATCTGCTTAGCATATTGTAAAGCAATAGTGCTAACCAAATTATCTATTTATTACGTTTTTGCTTGGAAACTTGTTTTTATTGTCTGAAATTAAACGATATGCACATTNAAAATTGATTCGGGCTAGTGAAATTTCCAAGCTGGTAGCCCGATCGGGCTCGTGCCTCAAAAAAAAAATGCCAAGACTGCATATGTGATAAAAAATTGTTTTGTGGTAGCTTATTTCAGAAACGGATTATTTATTGTATAAATGGCATATCTTCACAATCTAAACATCAAATTACGTATGCTTTTAAGTTACATAACACCCAGTGTGATCAATATATACAATAGTTATAGATGTTAAATAAAACATTATACGCACACACAAAGTGAACATAGCTTTAATGATTGTCCAAACTGTGTAATATAAACTAGCATTATGCCTGTTCACGCGAGACATAACAAATGTTCAACATAGGCCCGAAGTTTTAAAGACGCATTTTTACATGACGCATAATTAATGCACGCATTTCTTTAAATGACATGTCATTATGACACATGTATAGTAAAGAATGCATAGTAGCAAGCCAGATATTATGATTAAAGTGTATGGTTTAACAAGATGAACTGACAAAAGATAGACACGCAATTTTGCACAAAAATTTGCATTTCATATGAACTGGTGACATGGCATGTACCAGAAAATAGTTATCTTCATTTGCAAAAGTCAATGTTTAGAACAAGAGAAATACGAAGAAATTTAAAAACATGATTATAACACACTAGCAACATGCACAAATGTCTGTCAAACAGAAAATTGTTTTAATTAAATACATAACTGTATTAAAGAGTAAGTTCAAACTTAAAGTGTCTGGGATAGACAACAACAAATTATCAAAGTTATGAACCTTTCGTGAACTCATTAATTTATTTCGAATATGTAATATAATTTATAAACTAAATAAAAGGATGTATAGTAGATATATATGCTCATACAATAATAATTGTAGTATGGACAGTCATTATAACGATATTTGCAAATCGACATTAATGTGACAATTTGACGTTAAAGTCTGACGAATTGCTTTCGAATCAAAATGTTCTTCCAGTCAGCAAATAAGCAGAACGATTTGTAACACACAAACATGTTGATGGAAGATTAAGACAATGAGCAAAAAAAAGAAATGTTTTTGTATGCCGGCAAGTTGTTAATGTGTGCAATTTTAAAAAATATTTTAAGTATTGAATGACCCAATGACTTTAACATTTGATCGTGTTATCTCAAATCAGTAAGCTTAATTCGTACATCAAGACTAACCAGCTTACTGATCCATATGAACATAGTTCAAAGCGTCTTCTAGCTATTTCGTGGAAATGTTTTCACGTTATAAGTCCCTTTTACCCTGACATTTGACTTGTTGAACTCAAAATCGAAAGGTTTCCTCATTTCCTCCCGAGTAATATGCATGCTTACTTGATCGAAGTACAATGTATATCTATGGAGAAAACAGTTATTATATGACAAGCCCCTATGACCCTGATCTCCGACCTAAATGCTGATAGTTGTCTTCCCTTGTTCAAGAGTAACAAGCACACAAATTTGGATCATTGACGATCAAAGCAATATATAGACATCATATAGACACGAAAATGTCGACATGCAAACTTACCACCCGATGTAAAACAATATCCCACTTCTACGAAAGGTCGGGGATAATTAATCAATGAGAATCTTGAACAAATTATGGCGTATATAAATAGATTGCAAACGATGTTTTGATTGTATGTTCGTTTGGCATGAGACCAATTTAAGTCCCTGAACCTAAACTGCATTTTATATTCAATGTTCACTTATTGTCATAAAATGTCACATATAGAATTCTGGTGTGGTGTTCATGTTTTGTTTATCTATTTAATCTTCCAACGTATTTACAAATCCTCTTTGCACGCCAATTTGCAAGTTGTATAATGATACAACACAAAGGATCGTGGCATAAATAGATATCCCAACAGTTAGATTACAGAAGAAACAAGGCATGCTTTATCTATGGTTTGCAGCCGCTACGATTTCCGATAATTGTCGAATATTTTTTATTGTAAATCTCAATGTTTCAACACACAAATAAAGAAACATATTAGATTTCCGAAAACCTAAATAAAATATGGCAGTTTGAAATTTGACAGTTAGGTAACATACGCGCAATGTAATTAAAACGAAACGACAATCGTAACAAGGTCAAAGTTAAAGCAGTCATATAAAAAGGAGCATTGTTTTAGAATAAACACATGATTAATAGAGTGCACTCCGAATATTTTAAGTTGCAAAGAAATTTTGAGAAGTTGCCACGGAACCTTCTAAATAAATTACTTGTGTCATTATAATCTGTTTTACATAATTAATTAATCAAACTATTTTTCATAGGAAACCGTAAACTTATATTACGGTCTAAATTATAGAGTAAAGCTCTCTTTATGAAGCATCACAATACTCTATCTCTTGCCAAAAGCAAGGCGCTAGTTCACTCTTAAGTTGTATCTTACGCAATGATGTATACATAATGCTGCAATCTTATTTGATGTAACAGAATATTAATTACGATTCAAAATATAAAGTCACACGCTCTCAATCTTAAGACACGTGCCATTAATTGTGTCACTTTTTTATTTAGTGCAAGCAGTAATGCGTAAAGTTACATACGTAACTACTTAAGACCGCCAGATTGCATCAAGGGCGTTGTAGGATCGACGACCTTGGCATGTCACAAACTAAAAATAAATTATAGTGTCAAAACTGTTTCCTTCTTAAAATGTAGGTTTTGTACAGCTTAGGTATTTCAGCAAAGTATTGCAAGCGCCAAATATTCGTCTTTTGAGCTACGGTGCTGCAATTAATATGTTGTCGGCTTTGATTTAATGGAGATTCAAATGGTCGCGCTGTCAAAACAAACTGTATTGGATCTTTAAATAAATACGTGCAAATAAGTCTGTAGTATATGAATTTTCAAATAAGAAAATTATTAAATTTATGTACATTAAATATTAAGTTACCAAAATAATATTAATACTAATGTAATGTGTTCGTTGTAACACGCATGATTTCATAAGGCAGTGGGAAGCGACCTGTAATTAATAATTTCAACAGATAGGTCTCAATACTTACCCATCAAATTCATTCGGTAATAAGGTGTTTGGGCATGAATATGATATTTGAAAGCTAAGCCATCGTCAGCGTTTAAATGATGCTAAAATACAAACGTTTATATTTAAAAACAATTGAAGTATTTATATTGATCGTGAACACCAGAACAGACAACCGGAAGTGAAGACGATATCGTAATTCTCCCTGATCATAGACCTGTCAATACTTGCAAAGCAATAACTGTCACATTTCATTTCAGGTCCTACCATTATCATAACCGTTTTGACTATATTTCATAAAAAATACTCAACTCGAATCTCTGTTAAACATTGCTATTCAGTTTGCATAAAATGCACACAATAAAATACTTGTCTGTGTTTCTTTACACTTAAATGTAGCTCTTTTTAAATGGAATCATACATGCAATCTACATGGAGCTATATAAACCAACAAACCAATATTTGAAAAATATCAAGATACTAATATTTAAAACAAAAATTAGCATTCACTTGTTTTAAACACATAACTTCGCCTAAAAAGTACTTAAATATGACAATTATTTTAAAACGTTTAGGCCATTATTTTACGTTCAGAAATATATTAAACAACATTTTTAAATTAAATCCTAGCTACATATACTGGATAAGTTGATAAAAAAGTGAAGTTATGAGTATTTCTTAATATACATGTAATGCAACCACACCTAGGATGAATATTAACAGTACGATTATAAAACAAAGTTTCCTAATTCATAGAATTTCTCGGGTTATGATTTTGTAATCCCATTCATGCTAGTCGAGTTAAAAGAGCACAACATTAACGCGCAAAAGTTTACGAATGATAAAGGAGTTCATTCACGATGTTTCAAGAAGGTAAGAAGGTAACATACGAGTTTCAAACCATGGTATAATGACACAGTACTATAAGCTTTGTCATTTTCGCGTTAACTATTTTGCTTATTTCTTAAACAATACAGAATTAGCCAATTTAAAATTGTGCACTCGTCAATAAAACAAACATACAAGATACCACAGGGATAACTGGCTTGTGGCAGCCAAGCGTTCATAGCGATATTGCTTTTTGATTCTTCGAGGTCGGCTCTTCCTATCATTGCGAAGCAGAATTCGCAAAGCGTTGGATTGTTCACCCACTAACATGGAACGTGAGCTGGGTTAAGACCGTCGTGAGAAAGGTTAGTTTTACCCTACCGTTTACACAGAGTCGTCGCAATGGTAATCCTGCTCAGTACGAGAGGAACCGCATGTAATAAATGTGAGCACATTATGATCAATTTAGCCCGTCTGTCGTTGAAGTCATTGAAATTCGGACGGCGTATATAGACCAAATAAAATAGTGTCTATAAACACGCATTACATTCTGATTGTAACGTAAATTTGGAAAAAGTGTGCATAATAATGTTCGATTCTTTTGTGTAAGTTATTCATGTACCGGTACTTATATTTTTATTTCAATGTTCTTAGTGTACTAATACACTGGAAAACTGATAAACTGGATGTACTTACCACGCAATTTCAGGACCTCAATACATGTTTCCCATAATTTATAAAAGGAAATAGATGAATGTTGCATTGTTTTTAGTTGACATAAGTAATTATGGGAAGTGGTATCTTGGAAGACTCACTGTCATAAAATGCTAGAACATAATGTGAGTTGCTTGCCACGTGATAATAATTAATGAATGGGATTTACTACTCCTTCATAACATCCCATCGGTGCATCGCAACTGAATGAATAATTTGAAGTCACCGAGGAAGATAGAATAGAACGAATGTAATACTTTTTATTGCAATTGAGATATAGATGTTGAACAATTATAATAAACGAAAATAAAAATAGAATTTATAGCAAAAGAAAGCAAAACGAAGCATTCCGATTCATGTTTAATAATTAAACTTTTAGCAGAAAAAAGGAAGACGCTCTTGTTCGCCAGTCCACTGTTCTTTTCTGACGTTCCACCGATGTATTTTATCACATGATATAGATTGTCTTTCGTTAAATAGAATACTTGCACAAGGAATAGTTTTACAATTAACATGAGTACAATTATATCCTGAACGGTATCATATTCTGTTATTGACAAATAACACGACGCAATGGTTGGTGAAAGGACGTCATTAAGATGAAATGAAGCAAGTTAACAACTTTTAAGATTAGCCAACTTGTATTGGTTTATTCGCATATGTGAAACATATCGTACTCTTGTCCATACCTTATTTGTATTATACTCGCCCAGAACATTTTTAGTACACAAGCTCACCAAAGGGTCATTCACAACATTGATTAACTATAGCTATTAACAAAATAGAACTCATGTCTGGCAGCCACGTTTTTTAACGAAGCAGACCCATTTAAAACTCAGTTGAGATATCATTAGAACTAATTTTCTGAATAAGTTTTATGAAAATTGGACGATAAATGTGACTTCTATAGTATAAACAATAATAATTTTTTGTCTGACCTTCTTTTTGATCTCACGTGATCCACTTTCAAATTTAGTCAATATATCATTTTGACAAATCTGATCAATTTTCAAGAAGTTCGGAAATAAATATGGCTACGCACGAATAACGACAGACGAAATGCGATCACAAAAGCTCATCGTGCTCAGGTGAGCTAAAAACCTTTTCTACACTTAATAGAAGTCATATTTATGACTGAATCTTGATGAAACTTGGTAAGAATGTTCATCATGACAATATCTATGTCAAGTATGTTTCTGGGTCACGTGCATTTAACCCCTAGGTCACCAGGAAAAATATTAACATAAACTTGTTCCCACTTTAGATGTCAAAACAATTACTTAGTATTGATACGAAATTGTCAGAATGCTTATCTTGACAGTATCTCATCAGAGTTTCAATCTGGGTCAAGTAGGTCAAAAACGAACATCACCATGTCACATCTTAGAAAAATATTTTTACCACCCTAGAGGCAACATGTATGACCCAATCTTAATGAAACGTGATCAGAATGTTTATCTTGAGAATGTTTATGACAATTTCGAATCTGTATCACATGAATCAAAAACCAATGTACCCAGGTCAAATGTTTGAAAAACACATGTTCTTGCAAGGTTTCATGAAGATTCCGCAATAAATATAGCGAGCAGAATGGTTATAAGCTTTTTTTCTTTTATTTGACCTGGAGGCCTTATTTGAAACCGTGTGACCCAGTTTCGTACTAGACCAAAAAATCAATGGGAAAATGTTAGGACTAAGTTTCATTAAAATTGGGCCATATATTTGGCCTGGAAAGACTGAGCGTTCATAAGCTTTTTTCCTTAATATGACCAAGAGAACTAGCTTTTCATCCCACGTGACCTAGTTTCAAACTCATCAGTGAGATCATGGGGGGAAATGTACTGGCCAGGTTTTATGAAGATTGGGCAAAAAATGTGGCCTCTAGAATGTACATGGAGTTTTTTACCCTCGGGACTTCGGTTAATAACCGTTGCCTGAGCACACTGCTTGACATTAATACTCTGCGGTAAAAAGGCAGTTTAAAGCCATGTAGTCAGCCCGATTTTACTGGGCTGACCCATTTATACAAAAGGGGACTTTGCAGTGTTGGTGCGGTGCTTTAATAAAAAACTAATTATTTAAAAATATCTTTGCGTTTAACTGTTAAAAAGCGTTACAAACGAAATACTCAACAAAAAACTTTGCATATATAACATTGGGTTGGGCCTCTAGAATGTTAAGGAGCTCTTTATTTCATTTGAATTAGTCACCTGGTTGTTCAACTCACATGACCCAGTTTTAACGTGACCTACGTTCAAAGTAGGTTAAGAAATCATTTGGAAACTTGCTCTGACCATGTTTAAGGAAGATTTTGCAAATACATACGGCCTTTCAAGTGTTCATTAAGAAAATGTTGACGTCATACAATTAACAAAAGATGATCATCACAAAAAAAAACATGTGTACGTTGTGGTTTAAAAACTAGTTTACCATGTCAATTGTTTTAGAATTTGGGTACGTCAAACTATGGTGATCACTTAAGGGCCATCTTGAATACATAAATATTCAAATAATTTCTGTTCTTATTTGAAAGTTGTAATAATTAAAACGAACAATATCATTAAAATGTTTACATTTTAATTTAGTTTAGTTCACATGCACTCATCACACTTAAATAATTTTCAAACATTAAACATGAATCATTTGCAATCAACAATAAACAAATGTAACAGTAAGATCAATATAAACGTCAAACTGTAATCTATGAACAGCTATAAACAATTAAGGTAGTGATACACTTTGTGAATAAGAATTAAGAGAGGTATGTTTTAACAAACAGCACTAAAAAAAGTTAACAAAAGCCACAATTTATAATAAATAAGTATATGAAACTGGTATGTTGCTTTTGAAGGTTCTTCGAACAATAAGAATTGTACAAACTACAATTACATTTAACAAATTGTATTAAATTTCATAACCGTTTTTTTTTTAATGTAAATGTTTCTGAACTTTGATTATTTCTATTTATTCTAAATTCAATGCAGATACTGAAGTTATTGTTTTCAGGATTTAAACTGGGCCCTTATTCACCAAACAATTCTTAGACTTAAGTCTAAGAATAAAGAAAAAAAAATGGAATATTGATTTATTGCTTTAATTTTCACTCACAACTGGTATTCACTACCTCTTGCTACAGCTTTCTTCATGTAGAACATGTTTTAAATGAAATAATCATCAGTGTAAGCCTGTATATATTCAAACTTTGGACTTATTTTTCGTGGTTATAAATATATTCTTTATTCTTATGTCTAACAATGGATTGGTGAAAACGGGCCCAGCTGTTTAGACATATATTATAAGAACTCATGATGTGGATGGGAAGAAAAACCAAATCTGAAACGAATCCATGTAACAACCTCAAAATTATGTGATAACATTATGCAATTGACACCAATTGCAGTCAATATAAACAATAATTATAGATACAAAAAAAAAGATACATTGTGTCCACAACACCATTTAACAAAGCTGAATGATTGTACAAAATGTGTAAATTAAATTAAACAAAACCATAAACTTAAAAATCCTAGGATCCTTTTGCTGCGGGAAAACAAACATTAAAATAAGCGTTCAGTTTTAAACACACCGTTTTTTTTCTATATGCATTATTCATGTCTGCATTTGTTATTTTTTAAATTATAGGCAATATAATTTTAAGAAGAAAATTATAATAACAAAACTGATACATGTATAACAATCGAAGAAAACTTGTTTACAAGAAGAAAACCTAAAACACAGACACCTCATTTTGAACAAAATACTTGCATTCCGTATTATCTTGTTGCATGACATGTAACGGACGCAGTGGCAGTCTGCATTCACAGAATGTACCAAAAAAGATGTCTGTATGCATAAATATACAGTCAAAATAACGATTGTGAACATGCATGGATAAAACACATCAAATAACACTATAAACAGACAGGTATATGCAATCAGAATAATAAAGACTTAAAACAACAACAAAATATATATATAACAAACTCAATTTTAATTGATCCCTATTGTTAAATAGATTATCAGACACATAGCAAACAACACTTTTCATTCAATATTTCAATCAGCTAAAAACAAAATTCTAGTACCCCAAACAAATTACCGCTAATAACAAAACATGTTACCCCACACTTTGCTTCATAAAAGTCAACAAGTGTCGATCATAACTGTTCTTCACTCAATGTCATCCTGTAATGAAGCCTGCTGTGCTAAGGATTTCGTTAAAAACTCATTATGACAAATAGTTACACTAAACCAAGTACCGGACATGTTCTGCTGTGCTACTTGATTTGTTACAACAAGAGGGCCATGATGGCCCTTAAGCGTTCACCTGAGTCACAGACACATGTACTTTATTTATATTTTTGTTCTGGCAACCTGAAACGCTTTCATTTAAAAACTTAAGATATTATGAGAACAATATTAATCACAATAACACTTTGCAAGTCAGTTTAACATTAAAATTTAGTTTAGCTCAACTTGCGATGGTTTGAACTTTGCATGTACTTAATTTGCAGCTCCATAAATAGCTGAGTGTTTGTATTAAAAATGCTCCGTTTTTACCCCACTCACCCGTACAATTCCATGTTATAAAAATTATATTTCTTAAAGCAATGATTGAAGTTGTGAAAAAGATCTTTAAGTATAATAATTGTTGTTAAATCTTTAAATGATCAATAAATAACCATATGTCTATAGGTTATAATAAAACAAGAGGGCCAAGATGGCCCTAGGTCGCTCACCTGTGAAATGAGCTTGCCCAG
>VMBQ01013769.1:3476-16041 GCA_007657795.1 Dreissena rostriformis | reverse complement strand
GGGAAATTTTTAGTTTTTTCGTAATTGGGAAAGTGCCGTTTACGGGTACATTATAAAGAAGGAAAAAAATCGCTGCTTAATAGTCCTGGACCTGTATTCACCAATCCATTCTTGGACTGATTAAATACTAGACTACATGTAAGAACCAAACAAAATACATCAGCCTTTGAAAATATACAGGTTTCCACTGGTGATTATGTCATTATCAAAATGTTCTACATATCACATGTCAGATGTAGACAGAGGTGGTTAATACCAAATTTGACTAAAATATTAAGAAAATCTTGAATATTCCAATTTAAGGAACATTCTTTATTCTTAGACATAAGTCTAAGAATGGGTTGGTGAAAACCGGCCCGTTTTTTTTTTGGCTTTGAAAAGAGAGAAAGTGTATGTTTGTAGCTTTGTAGTCAGGAATTTTGGCATTGAAAAGGGAGCGAGTGTAAGTTCGTAACTTTGTAGTCAGGTTTTTAGCATTAAAAAGGGAGGAAGCGTAAGTTTGTAGCTTTGTAGTCAGGTTTTTGGCATTGAAAAGGGAGGAAGTGTAAGTTTGTAGCTTTGTAGTCAGGTTTTTGACATTGAAAAGGGAGGAAGTGTAAGTTTGTAGCTTTGTAGTCAGGTTTTTGACATTGAAAAGGGAGGAAGCGTAAGTTTGTAGCTTTGTAGTCAGGTTTTTGGCATTGAAAAGGGAGGAAGCGAAAGTTTGTTGCTTTGTAGTTAGGTTTTTGGCATTGAAAAGGGAGGATGTGTAAGTTTATAGCTTTGTAGTCAGTGTTTTGGCATTGAAAAGAAAGAACATGTACGTTTGTAGCTTTTGGCATTGAAATTGAAGGAAGTGTGAGCTGTAGCTTTGTAGTCCTGTTTTTTGGGGCATTGAAAAGAGAGAAAGTGTAAGTTTGAAGTTTTTTTGTCAGGTTTTTTGCATTGAAAAGAGAGTAAGTTTGTAGCTTCGTAGTCAGGTTTTTAGCATTTAAAAGTGAGAAAGTGTATGTTTAAAGTTTAGTAGTCAGGTTTTTAGCATTTAAAAGTAAGAAAGTGTATGTTTAAAGTTTTGTAGTCAAGTTTTTGGCATTAAAAAGGGAGAAAGTGTAAGTTTGTAGCTTTGTATTCAGGTTTTTAGCATTTAAACGTGAGAAAGTGGATGTTTTAAGTTTTGTTGTCATGTTTTTGGCATTGAAAATGGAGAAAGAGTAAGTTTGTAGCTTTGAAATCTTGTTTTTGGCATTGAAAATGGAGAAAGTGTAGGTTTGTAACTTTATTGTCAGGATTTGGCATTGAAAAGGGTGAAAGTGAATTTTTTGAACATTGTTCTCATGTGTTTGCAAATTATGTCTAAAAAACCTTCATCTAGCATTTTTATCCCCCGCCAAAAGGCGGAGGGATATTGTTTTTGCGTTGTCTGTCCGGCACTTTTGTGTCCGGAGCCATATCTTAGAGTTGCTTTGGCCGATTTCATTGAAACTTGGTATGAGTATATATATGGATAAGAGGATGATGCACGTCAAATGGCATTGTACACCATCTGTTAATAACGGAGTTATGGCCCTTTGTATATATTCTGTGTCAATGCAGCATGTGGGGGTATACTTCACGTCTGTGACAAAGTTCTAGTTTTGCGGGGATATCAATTCAACCCATTTGCTTGTTAATTATGTCCCCAAGTATATACTGGGGGACATATTGTTTTTGCCCTGTCTGTTGGTTGGTCTGTTGGTTGGTTGGTTTGCGCCAACATTAACATTTGCTATAACTTTTGCAATATTCAACATAGCAACTTGATATTTGGCAAGCATGTGTATCTCATGGAGCTGCACATTTTGAGTGCTGGAAAGGTCAAGGTCAAGGTCATCCTTTAAGGTCAAAGGTCAATTATATGGGTCAAAATCGCTCATTTTGGCCATAACTTGTGCAATATTCAACATAGCAACTTCATACTTGGCATGAATGTGTATCTCATGGAGCTGCACATTTTGAGTGCTGAAATGTCAAGGTCATGGTCATCCTTCAAGGTCAAAGGTCAATTATATGGGTCAAAATCGCTCATTTGGCCATAACTTCTGCAATATTCAACATAGCAACTTGATATTTGGCATGCATGTGTATCTCATGTAGCTGCACATTTTCAGTGGTGCAAGGTCAATGTCAAGGCCATCCTTCAAAGTCAAAGGTCACATTGCTCAATAGGGGACATAGTGTTTCACAAACACATCTTGTTTTGATGTATGCTAGTTATGCAAGTTAATAGTATTTAGAATGTTCTTTTCCGAGTTTGTTTGTCTGTGGAAAGGATTATAGCTAAAAGTATACTTAGTTTTGCATGTACAATGAATTCTAAGCTAAAGCATATTAAAATTTCTGTTATTTATATTCATTGAAATCAAAATCAGATGCGGAAACAAATTACCGGCAACGTTCAGTATTTAATTGGTGTGCTTATTGAATTATTCCTTTATAAAAACTCACAAATTTAGTTCTAACATGCATGTATACTGATGCATTGTTTTGTGTCTCTTGAAAGGGAGAGCTAAGGGGTTACTGTTGGGGGCATATTTGAATATCTGAGTTCTTGTCACGATATTGACATGAGAAACATTTCATGAATCAAACAAGATAAAAGGTTATGTACGCATTTATCAACATATGACAGCATTCAAATTAATAATATCATTGTTTAAGTCCACAATCCAAAATCATTATGCAATCATTTTTAAAATGCTTAATTTCCAGAATCAGATGAAATAATTTACAGAATTTCTTATAGCCTGAATTGCACATCACAAGCCTTGGGCTGTCGATCATGCCTGTGGTTTGCCTGTAGACTGTAAGAGCCGCGATCTGGGAAAAGTGGTCTTAATGCATGTGCCTAAAGCATCGTCCCAGATTTGCCTGTGCAGTCTGCACAGGCTTATCAGGGACGACACTTTTATGCCTAGACTATAAGTGACTTCTTTCGAACGAAAAATTCCATAATTGCGGAAAGTGTCGTCTCTGATCAATTTGTGCCGACTGCACAGGCTTATCTGGGACAACACTAAAGGCACATGTGTTAAGCCCAGTTTTCCCAAAATGCAGCTCTTATAATAATTGAAACAACACACATAGAGATGAGTATCACCTTTCTCTAGGTATAGGAGCCTTCTGTAAAAAGGGGGGTGGGGAGTGTGAGGACATTCCGGGAGCCTACTGCAACACCTCCAGTGTCAACACGCCTTACGACATTGCCAAGACAACCTGCCAGTGTGCGGCCATCTACGCGCTTGGCAACAAACATGATACAATCTGCAATGCTACGAGTAGGGAAATAGCATGCTCTCAGAAACTTGTGTACTTTTGTTAAAATAATAACTGGATTTTCACATGTTACAATTCATCAGAATTGTTCACTTAAATACAACTTGTTTGAATATTGGTGTTTGAAGCTTTTTGAATTATGCATTTTGACGAATTGACTTTGAACTTGTTTTTGAAGTCTTAGTTTTAATCTTTAGTTCAAAATAAGCCAGTGAAAAGATTGCCAAGTTTTAATATTGGTATTGATATGAATATGAAAAAAGTTTGTATTCACATTTGTTAGTTTTCTTTAAAATCATTCTAATCTTAATATTTTTTTAATGTATCAAATGCGTCCATATTGTCTTGTTGCAGACTGTAATGACACTTCCACGTGCATTTCACTGGATCCTAATTCGGAGTGCGTGAACTCGAAGTGTGCCTGCAAAGAGGGCTTTCAGGTCAACAGTACCAGCTCAAACTGTGTCCAGAGACCAGGTATACTGTGATCTATTGTAATAAAAGAGCTGAATAGGAACTTTGAACCTCGCTCTTGGTATACGGGGCTTGTTGCATGTACGTAAAGTGTCGCACAGGCTAATCAGGGATGACACCTTCAGCCTTAACTGTTTTTTTTTCTGGGAAGAGACTTCTTTTAAACGAAAAATTCCATAAAAGCGTAAAGTGTTGCCCCTGATTAGCCTGTGAGGACTGCACAGGCTAATCTGGGAGGACACTTTACGTACATGCATTAAGCCTCGTTTTGCCAGGGTGATCCTAATTTGTAGTTGGAAGGGATTCAATTGGTATTCTAACAATTCTTCTAAAAATATTTTATGGCCCACAAAATTGTTGGTGTTAAATTGCTAATATACAACACAAAAAGTTGTTTTGAAACTTTATTTAATGCTTTCCGGTGGTTTATAGAGAAATATCAGTGAAATAAAACTGATAATTTCACTGTTTCTAACAATGAAAATTATCAGTGATAATTATCGATAATTTTCACTGTTTACTGTGAAATGACGTCATTATTTTGACGAAATGACCCCATTATCCCAACGACATCAATATTGTTAAACTCTTTAACAATGTATATAAATTGTGAAAAAAGCATGAAATAAAAAGAAACTTTGTTGGATTCCGTGGAATATCGATTTTAATTCACTCGTGATCATAGAAAATATATATTTTCACTCGTGGCTGCGTCACTCGTGAAAATATTAATTTCTATGATCACTCGTGAATTCAAATCAATAATCCACCGAATCCAACAAATATCCTCTATGTAATTTGGATTTCTAAAAAAACTACCAATAAAATTATTGATACATGTAAAAACATGTTAAGGATAAAGTATTTGATCTAACAATTTAGCAAGAAAAGTCTGGAAATTGAAACCCGAAGGTGGGGATTAAACTTCCAACTTCACATGTAGCAATGGCAGGAGACAGCGCTTTGACCTCAGTATTGATCTGCTTACTACATAGCAGAATTAAAACTCGGTCAAAGCAAATTCTAACAATTATGNTCTTGACTATTCAGAGCATGGGTTACAAACTCCATTTCGGCTAATAGAAAACATGACACCGGACGAGACACTTTGTTAATTGATGTCAATTATCGCAATTATTGTCCCGAAAACAATGTGGATTAAAAGAATGTCGGTCTCTATGTATTAATTGGTATCTGTTCTTGGTAGACAGGTATGTATATTTTATGCACCACGCCTGTATTGTCCGTTTTTTCAAAACGCGAAAACTTGCTTTTCGCGAGTAGTAGATGCCTTAAAATGGTCCCGGACGGGAAAAGATGAGTTGATGCCGACGAATTCTGCGAAAAATTAACTTATGTCCCCAATAATGATGATTCTTAATACTTATTATCTTGGTCATGATCATTTTTCAATTTCTGTATCAAGAACTCGGACTTAAAAAACAACAATACCTGTAAAGCAAGCTCCCATTTAAATTCCAGCAAACACAATTTATTTCCTCAAATCCGAATTATCTAGTGTAGTAAAAAACAGTCCGTTAATTTTCACACATAGCATATGCCTTTTGTCTTGAAATGCCACGTGCTGAGCGTGTTACAAATTTACAATTTTAACTGGCCCCGACATCAAAGATCTTTGATGTCTACCGACAAGCAGTGACAGGTGTTAACACCAAGCAGTTTTTGGGGATAGGTTTTAATTGATGTCATTTCGGTAAACACAGTTGTGATTGTCAAAGACTTGTGTATTTAACTGGTTTTATTGTTGTTTCAACTGGATTAATATTTGCACGTTCTTGGAAATTATAATATTTTGTTTAGAAAAAAAAACATTAATATTAAAATTCAATATTAATTTTTTCTTCTAAACAGAATATTATAATTACCTTGCAAATAAAATTGATTATTCAAGGATTGTGTTTTCAACAGGAGTTATTGTTGTTTCAATTGGAAATATGATTGCAAGATATTAAGTATGTTTTGTAAAGATAAAAAAGATATTAAATATTAAATTTATGCAAAATAACTACCCCCCCCCCTTTTTTTCTGTTGGTTGTGTGTGAAATCGTTTGTTTTCTTTTTACTTGATGGTCAATTTAATTAAAATTAATATAATTGAATGTGAATAATACATATTTCACATTTTGTGTTATGTTGGCTACTGCTTCATAAACATATTATCTTTGAAATACTTTAGTTTTTATAGTTATATATATAGAAAACATCATTGACTCTCCTGCGTTATAATTATGACTCGTACAAATTTGATTTTGACTCTTGAAAATATGGTCCCAAGAGTCATTGACTCTTGAGATTTGAGGTCTAAGGAAAGCCCTGCTGTACGATTGATTTTTAATTTCAATTCATTTTCTGTCAAATACAAATCGTAAATACAATAAAACGAACCTCATCTGTTGCCCTGCACCATACCGGGGGCATAAAAAGTTAGAAAAAAGCATTAAAACTAGGAAATGCTGGACACCCTGTACTTTAAAAGAACTAACTAACTATCAAAGACAGGAATATAATCAATAAATGTGCATAAAAAGTTGTTTTTTCCTTCTTTCTGACCCACCGAAAAACGTCCTTTTCACCTCAGATTTTTTTCCCCTCAGCAGGTGAATTTTCCCCTAGATTCCATTCCCGCCCCCCCCATTTTTTTTTAACCTTTAAATATATAAGTAAACCTGATACAGTGTCGAAAATAGAAAAATATTGCATAATTAAATTATCTGTTGCCTTGAAATTGTTTAAAAAAAAAAAAAAAATATGTTAAATTGATTATTTAAGACTTTCCTTATTTTCCCCAAAATCTGGCGTTTCGCGCGATTCCGGCATTTTTTTCCCCTCAAAAAAGGCCAAGCCCTTTCCCCAAAATCAGATAAAAACTCCTGATAAAGCAAACCTCAGTTATGACGTCGTCCTTCAATTCTTCTTCTGCCTCGCAAACTTTCTTCTTCAGGCCTTCTGGGATCAGGTCCCCTACTAGGCGGAACTTTTTCTTCCAGAAGCCCTTTTATTAAAAAAAAACATATTTATTTCATGCTATATGGTGAACGAGTGGAGAACTGAATACCAGTGAATTATAACTTGTCTGTTGATTATTTCACTTAAGCTCCAGTGAAATTATAAGGTTTGATAATTTTACACTGGCTTGATGAAAAGTTTTTGGAAATTCTTTAAAATCATTTTATTCACAAAAGTAAATAATAATAATCACTTTTACTACTCGATTTTGTCAGCGATCTGCAAATTATTGATTTTATCAGGCATTCGCACCATTGTGTTTTTATGTTAGGGGCCGCTTATTGCCTTGATAGATGTATAGTACCGAAATAAAAGCAAACTGCTTTTGTATTTCATCAAGTCAAAAGATACTTTTACCCTGGCTGTGTTATACCTGAGGTAAAAAAAAAATGTCAAAACACCGATTATGTAAATCAAACGAATTGAATGCTAACCAATACAGGACGTTTCATACAAATTTACTTTCGTTTTCAACCGATTTTCAGAAAATAGTTTGTACATATTGCATGAATCAAAATTAAAGAGTTAATTGGTTGAATAAGAACACTGAACAGTGCTTAACTTGTGTTCATCGTGTGGCACAAAATACACATGTTCAGAATAATACCTCTGTATGGATTGGATGTCAAACCAAGGCATACGGGGATATCCCACATTCACTTTATGGAGTGTGTTTACTTCCGGAAAATAGAGAACGTTTGTGTTCATGTAATTGGTAAACACAGTTATCGTCAATATTGGCCAGAAAATAAGAGTTTTTGTAAGTTATATACTGACCACTGACTAAAGTTAAGGTGGAATGATTGATCGTTTTAGATGTCTGGCTTTTTGGTCAAATGCCTCGACAATATTAACGTAATGTCCCGATGTGAACAATTCTGGCATGTATTGCTACTGCCAGTTAGAATGTCAAAATCTCTGCTAAAGTACACTATTAATAATGTGGATCCTATTTATGGAAGCCTAACACAAGGTGAAAAACTCTGTTTAGAGCAGTATACCTTCTGTGTGATGTCACCATCTTTGTATTCTCCTTCCAATGCTTCTAATCTGAAAATGAAGATAGTAATTTAACAACAGCACCGAATAACATTACTCAAGATTCCTTTTTGTGTCCAAATTCAACTTTCTATCCGAATTTAGGAATTCTACAAAAAGTCAGTAGATTTTTGCTGAGTAATATTAGATATATTTAATACACTGCTATACAGAAAAAAACAAGTGATGTGTTTGTGAAACACTATGTCCCCTTTTAAGCGATTTTGACCCATATATTTGACCTTTGACCTTGAAGGATGACCTTGACCTTTCACCACTCAAAATGTGAGGCTTCATGAGATACACATGCGTGCCAAATTTTAAGTTGCTATCTTCAATATTGCAAAAGTTATGGCCAATGTTAAAGTTTGTGCAAACCAACAAACAAACCAACAGACAGGGCAAAAATAATATGTCCCCCAGTGGGGACATAAAAAACAATGATTATAATCATGTCACATGTGATTCATGTAGCAGTCATAACAAACAATTTATGTTTCATATTTTTTATAGTAAAAGTAGTCTTTTTTTCTTCGGATTAATTGTAAATTTTGTTGTTTTTCGTGCAGATTTTCCACAAACCACTCTTATAGAATCTGATATTTCCAGCAACAGTTTTACATTCAGCGAGGAATCTCATTCCCTTTAAGATGATAATAAGCATTAACAAAGGAAAATTGAAAGGTTTAACTTACACTATATAAACAAACCAATTTGTTTTTAATTCTGGATCTGGATTGATAAGTAGAAGATACCAATTTTGGCTTTAACTCGACGGTGGACAAATCACGAGTCTGTTTCCTGGGTAGAACCAGTACTTGGTGTCTTTGGGGGAGATCTAAAGAACGCTCCCACAGTGGGGAATGCACCCATCACCTCCCAGTCGCTAGGTCGACACCATATCCACTATGCAACGGAGACCTGTATTGGCTAATTGATTTATATTAAGGCAATGTTGGGGATAAATTGATCGATTGGGTTAATTTCTAGGCGAAAGGACCAATATTCAGCACACTCTCAAAGAAGGAAAAGATCCTGCAGGTCTTTCCCTAAAAACTTGTCCACTTAATCATGAAAGGTAACAGTAACTGTATATACTCAAACTTGCTTTAATTTGATAGGAAATCTTCATTGTCATATCATTATATGGTTGTTACTGGTTGAGTCGTGAGTTCTGTTTGATTCGTGGGTAGAGAAATCGCGTTAAATCACGCGATAGAACGTTCGCACATGATGCAGTTCGTTACGGAAAAATGTTTTGACACTGTCACCATTTTTTTCCGATCAAAAATGCGTCAAAAACAAGTAAATAGTGTAATTCATCATAAGTTGATAGGTCCTTATAAAATATTTCCTCGTTTATATAGTGTTCATATAGTGTTTCAAAGTAACACAAAATCGTTTATTTAGGTGTATTTTCCATGCTTCATCATCTGTTGACATTTTTTTCACAAGAAATTAACCTGTCCTGCAATGTCAGTTTAAAGGCTATTTATAGTATGCAAATATTGAAATTCTGGCAGCCAATCAGAATCCACGAATCAACCAGAAGCTTATTTTCATGATGGTAGTTTGACACTATCAACACCATCGATTATTTTGATGTTTAAAGACGATAAACATTTGGAAAAAAGCAACAAATCTTAAAGAAGAAAGGTTAATAATTATTTTCATAATGATTCATGGTCATATATTTATAAAATATTTGTGATGTAACAACTTAATGAAAATTACCCACGACTCAACCAGACTATAGCATATCATTAATTCTCATCCTATCGGCCCTCCTCATTGTATCGTGACGTAGTGTTAAACGCTTAGAATCAAAGCTCGTGCCGAAGCAGCCTATCCGAATACTGTTCGTATATTTTGAGCGGACATATTTTCACCTTTTAGAAGCGGAATCATGCGGAAAAAGCAGGTATAACAGATATAATTGTATTAAAACACATAAGCGTATATGACATATTTCACAATTATCAGTCTGAAATGTTTAAATTCACCTTATTTACCATCTTTTCTGCAAATCATTTTGACTCCTCAGCTGTCCTTGACATTGTCAAATCACCGCATGCAGATGCTTGATGTATACGATAGTTCGTTAACTGTAATCCGTCGGTTATTTATCTCAGTTAGCGATAGAATAAAAATACACCAAAGACACGTCCATCAATTAACGCGCCAATTGTTGATATCATGGCCCATTCAATGTGTTACGTTTTATTTTCATTTATTATGAAGTACAGTATTCATAAATCCAAAAATTGATTGACTTAGATAGTTTGTGAATGAATGGACATAAGTACATTAGGGGAATGAGGGGTGATTGAGTGAATTGAGTGAGTTGAGTGAGTGAGTGAATACAAACATGCACACTTTAAAGTGAAACATTTCCTTTCAGGAAAGACCCACTAAGTTAAAAAAACTAAAATTAAAGGGACGTCAATATGATATAGAGTCACTGAACCTCGCGTATAAGGCTGTTCATGAGAGAGGGGTCAAAGTCAAAACTGCAGCCAGAATGTTTGGAGTCCCCCAACAAACGCTGAGAGATCGAGTGTCTGGGCACGTGAAGCACGACATCGCGGTTGTTGGTGGTGCCCCTATTTTGAATTTCGATGAGGAGCGGGTGCTTGTGGATTACGTCGAAACGCTTGCTCAGCTTGGCTACGGACTCACCAATGAGAGGCTGAAGAACCTGGCAGGCGACATGGTCTTCTCGTTTGGTAGAAAACCCAACAATAAACCAATGAGCAACAATTGGCTCTATGGATTTCTGCATAGATGGGGAAACCAAATCGCTTCGCTTTCAGCTAAGAGGCTGGAATCCACACGTGCAAAATCAGCAACGCCGGAAGCTATAGACATCTATTTTAAAAATCTGTACAACACATTGACAACGTACAATCTCTTAGACAAACCCCACTTAATCTTCAACATGGACGAAACCGGCATCACCCCCGAACACAGGCCTCCAAACATAATAGCTCCCGTTGGTGTAAAAGCACAGGCCGTAACATCGCCACGCTCCTCCACAACAACCATAATTGGCTGTGCGAATGCAATTGGAAATGCACTCCCGCCGTTCTTCATATTCAAGGGGAAGCGATTTGATCCTGCATTGATGAACGGTGCAGCAGCAGGAGCATCTTGCGCAATGTCAGAATCCGGGTGGATAAATGGAGAAATCTTTAAGGAGTATCTGGAAAACCACTTTCTTCAACACGTTAACAGTATGAATGCGAATCCAAGTCAACACGTTCTGCTAATATACGACGGACATGCTGCACATGTTTCGATTGACACCATCGAATGGGCGAAGAAACACAACGTTGTTCTATTTGTGCTACCTGCTCACACATCCCATCTTCTCCAGCCGTTGGATGTAGGCGTTTTTGGACCCTTCAAGAATTATTATAATTCCGAATGTGCATCATTTTTGACAAAGAACATGGGTCAGCAAATTACACGGTTTGAACTTTGCACACTTGCTAGCAGAGCCTACCTTAAGTCAATGACACCCGCCAATATACAGTCGGCTTTTCGAAAGTCAGGCATCTTCCCATATGCTAAGGACGTGGTAACGATACAAAAATTATTCCCATGTGAAAGCTTTAGAGAAAATGACCCCATTGGAAAAGTAAGGGCGTTAAAAGGCGGGGAGGAAGCGGTGAAGCTGTTCATGGAGCAGCAAATAAAATCAACGCAGGACATTTGCACACTCACTAAAGCATGCCCGAAATGCAAATGTACGTGTCGGATGAAGAAGGGTAATGAGAAGGACGAAACACTCAAGAAGCCGAAAGCTGGTGGAAAGGAAATTACCAACGACGTGTACCATTCTGAACTCACAGAATACAATAAACAACGGAACAAAAAATCGCAAAAACCCAATGAAGGCCAACACACCATAAATGACATCGAGACTGAACCTCTTGACATTCAGAGGCCCTCAACTAGTGGGGAAAATCTCATTGTACATCCATTTCAGGACCTGAGTGACTTTGATGATGAATTGGACGATGACATTGCGTGCTGTATTTGCAACCGGATCACACCGCCAACACTACGCGATCAACCTTGTCTGAAGATTGTAAATTGGGCACAATGCGATGGCTGTGATGGCTGGGTGCATCTTGCGTTTTGCACCTCAGTTCGGGTTGTGAGGCGGAATAGTCAATTCTTTTGCCCAAAATGTCAAGTCGATTTGTCAAAATAACCTATTCCGTTGAAAAACTTCGACTAAACTAGTTAATTTTTGGTTTAATTGTTCACTTTGTTATCTTTTACTGTTATGTATTAATTTTCAAATTTTATATTTGAATACGTTTTCCTTTAAAAATTGGTGATATCAACTTAAACAAACTACATTATATCTTAAACCGAGTTGTTGCTTTTGAATTTTTCTTGTCCTGTGTTACGTCCATAAGTTGTACTTCAATTTGCGAACTGAACTGTAGCACGCGCTCTCGCCCTTACCAACATAACATAGCAACCAATCGCGAGGGCCGATACAATGAGACAGCGCTTGGGCTACATTGAGCAGCACAGGGAGTTAACTCCGGTAAATGTAAAATGTTACCGTTAATATTTTTGTTCGGTTTTTAACTTTAAATTGGCAGTTTACATGTTAATCAACACAATTAATACAAATTCATGGTTTTATTTAATTAAAAAAAATCCATAAAACCCGTTATGAGTAATAAGAGGGCCGATACCACGGATGAACATGCTA
>VMBQ01013767.1:0-11079 GCA_007657795.1 Dreissena rostriformis | reverse complement strand
TACCTGCTATCTGATAGCTACTAATTCCGAAGGAACGTATTTTATCCGGAAGTTTAAAATTTCTGTACTAAATCCCGTCCTGTCATAAACCAGTATCGGTCATAACGGTCACACAGTACGGTACAACCGACACTAGATAATACCCAGAATTCACTCTTATTCCAATAAATAATATAAAAATATTAGGCGAAGAGCGGGGTGGGAGGCGGGACTCAACGATAGCAGGTAAGTATTTACTAATTAAAATGAATTTTACTATAAAAATTTGTTTTAATAGCATAAATACGTTACCTGCTATCTGATAGCTGATTTTGCAGCTGCGGCGGGAAGGTTCGCGTATAGCTCCCCAATCCCTATCCGAGCAGAACCCATATACAGGGTTATCAGCTAATGATAGCAGAACCCATATCAAGGGTTATCATCTTATCTTCGTTAGTACGGTATTGACATGACTTCTCGGATAAGAGTAAGTATGTCAATTTCGTAGAAGACACCGCCGTTTGTGGACCCACAAGGGGGCCCAACAAATAACAGTAGTCTTGTAGGCACTCAAGAGAACGAAGATAAAAGGAGGGGAAGGTGGTCGGCATCCTCCAGAAAGCATCTTTGAGCACGTCAGACAATAGGCTGTAATAATTATACGCCCACGAAGATGACAGAGCTCGTAATTCATGCGGTCTGCTCTTAAAAAGGGATGAATCCCTAGATGAGAGAGAAGAGTAAGCCTTTAGTATTTGAGGCTACCCAACGAGAAATAGAAGCCGAAGACACATCGCCCCCCCCCCCCCCCCTTTTAAGGGGGCATACAAAACTATTATTGCAAAGCAAAAATGTACACAGAACATTGCACAATTAACTAAGATTCATGTATATTACAGAGAATAATGCCTTATGCCATATGTTCGGACACAATCGAATCAACAACTCAGTTGCTTCCACATCAACCACTCAGTTGCTTCCACACAAAACAAATAATATATTTTCTCAATACGTTTGAACAAGAGGGTCTTATCGCCCTTAAACGCTTTCCTAAATTATAATGTGCAGATGTTGTGATGTTTGTGAAATCTCAGTGTTTTATCAAAGTTTTTTCTGTGTATGACAGAGATTTGATTAAATAACCACTAGGTTTTTTTGTCGTTTGCTTACAAATACAACAAGAGCACTGTCTAGCGGATGCCAACCCTCGGCTGTGGGTGCTTGGATTTTGTTTTTTTGACCTTTGACCTTGAAGGTCATCATTGTCCTTGACCTTTATACCACTCAAAATGTGCAGGTCCATGATACCCCCTCTTCTTCGAAGGGGGGCATAATAAATAAATGTTTTGACCTTTGACCTTGAAGGATGACCTTGACCTTTCACCACTCAAAATGTGCAGCTCCATGAGATACACATGCATGCCAAATATCAAGTTGCTATCTTCAATAATGCAAAAGTTATGGCCAATGTTAAAGTTTTCGGACGACGACGATTACGACGACGACGATGACGCAGCAGATGACAGGGCTATGACAATACCTCGGGTTTTCTTCGAAAACAGCCGAGCTAATAAAATTGAGAATAAAAGTATTTTCAACATTATACTGCAAAAATCATTACTTTTGGTGGAAACTTAATTTTTGGTGATTTCGTGGGTAGACCAATCTATAAATTAAAGATCCAAGCAAATAATTATTTCGAATGTCTACTCTACTTGTTAAAGACTGTATGCATGAAATATATTTATATCTAACGTAATCTACGCCCACATCCCGTGCTTGTTTCACAATTCCAGTAAATACAGATCTACACACAGGGGAAAACATTTTACTGTGTACTTGGCTGACACTTGACATTTCTGTAAAATGCTAATGTAGAATGGTAAGGATTAGCGCTAATTGTGAACACCATTCATGTCTATTGTGTGTTTATCAGGATTTTGCAATTTATACAGCCACCACGCTGCGGATTGAATACAATAAGTGCTATTAAAAGATGACGACGTGTGTTCAACAGCTGACTGACATAGTTTCTGCGCGTTTATTTGACAAAAATAAATACATATATATTTGTAGTTGTTTGTGATAAATTAAATTTACTAGTAAGTAGATTGGAGTGTATGAATTAAAATTTGTTAAAGTCATGGACCAATGCCTTTCTATAATTCTTTTTACTTTATATAGTTTTCAGTGCAAACACAAACCATTCAAACCATACCCGTGCTTTATGTCACATAATGGTGTTTAAAAATATTCTCGTAACAGCTTTAAAAAGCAGCATTTCAATAGTGCAATAAACTAGAACATTTTTTTACATAATACCATTGTAATGTTTAAAATATCATTTATGTTTCTTATTAAAGTGACATTAAAACTAAAAAATCAATAGAAAATTTTCAAGTATTTCGTAAAATAAAGTTACCCAATAAAAAATCAATGTTCCTTATAGCAAAAGCCAAAATTTCAAAACGAGATGTTTTCTGGTAACATGGATGATTGTAGATATAAAATGCTTGTTTTTAATTTTTCGTGTCACGATTAATTCTATTTTAATGTCCCGCGACTATATCTATTCATATGACACAAGAACACTAAACTGGTACCATGTTAGTGTTCATGTGTCGTATGATTAGATATCAGTGTGGGGTTATAAAATGGAATTATTTGTGTACACAAACAATTAAAAACGTGCATTTTATATCTACAAACATCTATATGTTACCAGAACTCATCTGACTTTAAAATTTTGGATATTGCTATAAGGAACATTGATTTTTTATTGGGTAACATTATTTTACGATATACTGTACAAAATTTCATTTGATTTTTAAATATTAATTTTACTTTAAATGTTAAGTTGTTTTTGATTTTTTAATAAAACTTAAAACATACACATGCTTATTAAAACAAAAAAAAATGTTTAGTTTTGTACATTTAGAATTGGAAATGGCTAAGTACAGTAAGTAGCTTCAAATGCTTGTTAACCCTTTGCATGCTGGGAAATTTGTCGTCTGCTAAAATGTTGTCTGCTAAATTTCTAAAATTAGCATTTTCTTCGATTTTTTTCCAAGGAATACTATCAGAATAGCAAACAGTTTGGATCCTGATGAGACGCCACGTTCTGTGGCGTCTCATCTGGATCCAAACTGTTTGCAAAGGCCTTCAAAATCCGGTTCCAGCGCTTAACGATCATTGAGTCCCGCTAATCCGAAAAGTTACTATCACTTCATAACAATCGACTAGTTAATAGGCATGCAACAAAAAGGGCTGGTTACTTTCACCTCATAAAAACGGACTAGTTAATTGGCATGTGATAAAACAGGGCCCACAAGTGACTCCCTCTCTCAAGCGCGATTAATTGCGGACAAGTATTACAAACAAATTGGGAAATGATTGACCCAAATTCTTTTTTGTTTTCCCAAATCAGAAATCCTCGAAATACGTTAAATAATACCACGAAATAGTCATTTTTTTTTTAAACAATGATATTTCGTTCCCAATTATGATTTTACAATATTTGTTAAGGTTCAACTAATAAATGTTTACAGGGAGATCAAATTTTGTTATTTATGAAAATTAGATTTAAAATCTTAGCATAAAAATTTGCAAAGTAAAAATATAATAAATAATCATAATTTGCTTCTGCGCACAACTGAACAGATGTACATGTACATGAGAAAGTTACTCATCGGTAAAAAAATCACTGGCTTTACTAAAAATTTGACTTCCGCAGTATTAACGAGCATTTTATTTTATTTGACCTAGTAACCTAGTTTATTTTTCACTCTCATGACCCAGTTTCATTTGTGACAAATATTGTGAATAAGTTTCATGAAGATCCGACAATAAGTGTTGCCAATAGAGTCAACAAGTTTTCAAATTAGCCACATTAGGCAAACTACCATGAACCCTAGTGGCCATTTTTTTGGAACTGACGGGAAAGATTTTCGTATCATGCCAAGATATCATTAGAACAAAATTTAACGTTCTCACAGAGTTTTATTAGGATTGGACTATTTATGTGACTTCTAAAGAAGCTTTTCCTTTAATTTTACCTAGTAACCTAGTTTTGGACCTTTCGTTACCAAGTTTCAAACTCGGCCAAGATATCATTGTGACAGACATTCTTACCAAGTTTCATGAAGATAAAAACCACTGAAGAAATTTCCAGCTGGAATTTTGTAGATACAGGTATTAAAAGGTATTTAATACCTTAAATCTATCTAAAATTATAGTTTAAAATGAAAGACAATAAATATTAATGATTATAGGCAAGCTCTTGAGGAAAGTATTATGTTGTACATGTAACGTGACAGTTTTATGTTATAGTTAACAAGGCCACAGCCACACATTGTTCTCTGTGTAAAATTTGAACACTATAGTTTCAAAACCGTGATATAAGTAAAACAGGCCCCAAAAGTACTCAGTCAATGCGTGCAAGCCAGTAACATGCTCCATAGCCAGTCAACCAATCAACTTCTGGAGCTTAAGAACATTCGGAGTGAACCACCTTGAGTCTTTTGTAATATTAATACATATATTTTTTATTAAATAAACAACCAAGCGTCTTTCAATGTTTTGTTTCAATCCCATAATTTAATTCATGCAATACTTTCAGGTAAAAAACAGGTCATTTTATTTTTTTCCCATGTTTTTAAAAAAAAAATTGATATGAGACATGTCATTAAGAGTTAACCAAAACCTTGATGAAATTTATCTTTTGCACGTCATATTCCGCCAGCCAAATAGTTATGTTCTTTTTCGAATGTTTTTTAGTGGTATCATAAAAACAAATATAAACTTTAAATCACCTGTAAGCGTTAGTTAAAATAGTAAGTCACTTAAATTGATGTCATTTTTCCTACCCGAAATAATCTATGGAGGCACATTGAGAACAGAAACATTCTATTTAGGTCAACACATTTTTTGCATATATGAGAGAGAATTATGTACGAAACAGTTATCTTTTTTCGTCTTCATTATATTATTTACATACATGTAGGAGTGTTATTTACACAAAGATTAAGTTAGATAAGAACAAGCAAATTCGTTGAATTGATAGCCCCCTCTGAATAAATTATGTTAATTGATGGGGGCAGATGGAGAAACAAAGAAATAACTGTAAAATAAGATTAGAAAGTGTAGAGTTATTGATTTTATGTATTGCATCTTTTACTTTCCCTATTGAAATCAATAACTTTATGAAGTTTCATGTTGAAATCTTGTATACAAGTAGTATCTGATATATAGCCCTGAAAGAAACATCATACAAAAAAAACAAAGGGCAATAACTCTTATTTAAGAAAGTTTATGGTTATGGTTCTTGTTCATGAAACTTCTCTTCATTTACACACCCATGAAGTTTCATGTGGGAATCTTATATCTAGTTTCTGAGATATAACAATGATTTTTTTTGTGACAAACGGATTGACGGACAGACAACAGCCAAACTATATCCCTCCTTTAAGGGCCTGACTGAGGAGAAAATGTACATGATACAGACTACAATGCAGAAATAAATCTAGCCACTAATTTGTCCAAATATTGTTGAGTTAAGTACAGTTTTTTTGTTAAGCCCAAGAGACTATAGAGTAAACATTTATCTAATAGAACTATACAGATTGACAAAATGATCATGTGTGTTTTAAAATATACACTTAAACAAGGATATCAGTAAAACTGATGGATGCTCCCCTCCCCGAAGATGCTTTGTCGATATATGGGTTAATTGTGTGGGAAAAAAGTGTGACATTGAGAAAATGTATTATTAGCCTCGGTGACCTTTACCTTGACCCAAAGTGACCTCAAACCTCATCAAAAGGTAGAGGTCCATGCAAGGTACCTACATGCCAAATATGTAAGAGATCGGTAAAATATTGAAGGCGCTATGAGAAACTAATGAAAAAAAGTGACGGAAGGAAGTAAAGCGTCATAAATGGTCATTTGTTTTCAGGACATTTGTCCTAATTCATGAAAAAACTTTCATCCAGTTTTGTTATCGTAACATTTATAGAAAATAAGTCAATACTAAATTCAATAACATTTAATTTCAAATTACAATTAATTTAAGACTTGCGCGGGAGGGTTCAAACTTTAATTTAAGGTTAAAAAAAAAATCCTAGACACAGCTCTTTTCTATGCCTCCAAGGCCTCTTCAAAAGTGTAGTCTTTTCTATTCTTGCCATTACCGTAACTAGTGTATCAATGAGTAATATCATGTGCTTGTTAAATACCACGACGTATAGTATAAATTATTTTTATATACATTTGCGCTTGATCAAAATTAATTTCACATGCTTTATTTGTGTACAGAAAGTTACTCATAGGCTCTTATTTTACCAACAGATGCAAAGATGAGCAGTTGATTTACAGACGCCCTAGTATGAACCTGTAATTAATGCAATAAAAAATCTAACTATAACTTTTTTGTTTGTTTGTTCGTCGTTGTCGAACACCTTCATTGTTTGTATTACAATACACATTACATTTTGGAACGTAAAGTATTTATCATAGTTATCTTTCTGGGGCGAAACCATTGTTTATTACCAGTATACATTGGTTGGGTTATTTACCCAATTACGCAATGCTAAAGGTCCAGTGCCCTACAGCATTCATCTGCCATTTTTTATGACCATAATCCTGTCAAATAACGGCATGATGGAAGTGACATCAGACAAGCGAAAACAGGGACAACATCTGGTAAAATAGCGCTGTAAGATGTATTTTTCCGAAAATTTAGAGTAATAAATTAATTTATTGACGAAAACCCATATGTCTGAAAATTAAGAATTACGAAAAATAATTATTTTGGACAAAAAAGATTTTAACAAGAGTAATTACGGTTTTCCAGATTCTCATTATCATGTGCTAAGTGTCTGGGTAAAGCCTGTTAGCTTTTTATTTTGTACCAAAAATCCCCGTTCATAGCCTACCGTATTTATGGGACATGTGATGGCAAATTGTTCACTAAGGAACTTCATCATCAAATGCCACAATGTAAAAAGAGAATCTTGAAGATACAATAGTGAAGAGTTTTCCTATACAAAACTTCAACAAAAATTCTGTATTGCATACTTGTATGTTGATAAAAATAACCATACCGAACGTGTTGATCGCTGGATACATTCATGTCCAAACTCTTTTAATTACCCAATAATCCAGTTTAATTACGATTTCTTTGTTTAAAACAAAAATATGGCCAATATACGTAACAGACGATAAATGTGTTTAAGAATTTCATAAACACAAACATCCGTCATTTTTCGCAAGTCGTATACAATTTCTAGTGCACATACGTGAATCATGTGACACGATGTGCAAGTATCGAGCACTGTTTATATTTAGAAATAATTAAGACCAATCAACAAGTGAATTCAAATTTAGATTGATGGTAACATGTACAGGTAAACTGATGGCTACCTCCAACAGTTCCCATTAATCTTAACCGATAAATTCAGAACTCCATTGTAGTTCACTTTATCCTAAAAATTCAACTTTCACAAAGAAGTGCTAAACATAAAATCCCTTCTAGGGTTTTATTTCCTTCATAAAAACCCGCAAAGTATCGGCCCTTTTTCCTAGTTTTTTTCCCCTCTGACACAAAACAATGAAATCTAAAAAAAGTTTTTTTTTTAAACCTTTAATTATATTAGTTAACCTGATCCAGTGTGGAAAAATATTGCATAATAAAATCATCTGTTGCATTGAATTTGTTTTAAAACAGTAAAATATGTTAAATTGATTATTTAAGACCATCTCATTTTCCCCCAAAATCGGGCGTTTCCCATGATTTTTTTCCCCTCAAAAAAGGCCAGGCCCTTTCCAAAAAAGGGTGATTTCAAAAATAATGAAGCCACAATGAATTTTTTTCTCAAATTTTAGATGACAAGTTATGGCAATAGTTTTGTTTGTAATGCATAGGGAAAGGGTTCAAATTTTATAAATGCGTAGGGGCGTCATGTCAGATGTAATCACTTTTTCACAACAAAAGATTTTAACCAAATGTTTTAAACTTCTTTTTTATAAATGTCTCTGTCTTTTGCACTTAATAAATTTCTAATAAAACATGCTATCAATAATTTTTGTGTTTTTTCAACATAAAGTATGTTCTTAAGCAAAATTTAAATAAAACATCCTAAGTGTTTTTCAAAAAATATATTGAAAAATTGAAATTTTCATGTTTTTTTTACACTTCTTTTTCAAAACTATACTCCTTAAAGTTTTTTTCCTGGCCTCAATGCAGTGTATCTTAAAGTAAAAACTCAGTTTTATCAAGTTTTAGAATGCCCTAAAAATATATGCGAAGTTTCTTTATTATTATATAAAAGAATCTGCAGAAACTAGCGTTTGCCAAAACTGTATATACGTTTTTCAAACATTTTGAACCCTTGTGACACTTGAATGTATACAAGTAAAATAAGCAAATCATTCATCAAATATAATTTCTTTTAAGTTTTATTACACTTGATTATAAAAATTAATGTTTCCCCAAATAATTGTCTGTGCCAGAAGGTCCGTTTGATGATTTGAGGTTGATGTTGAGAGATTAAAGGTTAATCATACTAGACAACTTCATTTTTCATTTATTCTCAAAAATAAACAGTCACTAATATGGAGAACAATTTAAATTGTCATTACATATTCTTATATTTAATTATAAAGATAAGTTGGAGGGAACTTGAATTGTTTGCTGAAAGGATCTAGCATGACTTTAGGCCAAATCTGTACACTTGGGACAATGTCAAAACGGGTGAAAATCTGTAGAAAAATAGCATAACTTTTATATACATGTATTTCATTTGAGGTATTTTGTGGCCCTTAGTATGTTTATTATTGATGGGATATCAGAGGCATAAGGAATCTCCATAATTATGCAGTGCGTCATAGATCTGTATTTCCCATAAAAACAAATTTCACAAATTGTAGATACAACACTGTTCTTTTTACAAAATACATTTATACATTTTTGAGTATATTGAACCTCATTCTCTGCAATTCACGTTTCTCTATATACAGACCTTTTTCTCTATCTATATTAAACATAATAATTATTCACTATATATTGCGATTTGGACCTTGTTCTCTATTAACTAGACCTTGTTGTTTTTATACAATATACATAACACGATGTACTGTATTTACTAAACCTTGTCCTCTGTAATACACTATATCCTCTCTATATTTTGATCAGGTTTCATTACAATAATTAAATAAAAATAAGTAACATACCGTTGTTTATCGTAGGTTTAAATATGGTTTGGAGTTTAGATGTGTAGGAATTATACCAAGAGGGTGACAGCCTGAGTGGATTAATTACAAGTGTCTGAAAGACTTTGTCATCCATCATTTGACATTGCCCTCTATATATTATCAAGACCATATTCAACTTTTATTTTGGCTTTTTTGTTCACTTTTGCCTTTGAATGCTTTCTTGAATCCAAATCTAACCATTAATTCTGCCATAATATAAAGTTTTTTTCACTTTCTAGAGGTTTATGTAAAAACGTTCATTTTGTGTCCCAAGTGTACAACAGTTAATAACCAACTTCAGGCTAACATAAAAGATTATTGGAGAAATATTTTGTTAAAAATTGGCATTAATTTGATCTAAGAAGAAAGGTAATTTTGTTTTAATCACATGGTAATGTCAAATATTTTCCTTCTGAAACCACAATATGGAGACACACCCATATAATAAGATTATTTCATCCCCAGAGTGAAGAAACCACCTCTTTTCTTTGAGATTACACCCTTTTGTGTACTTCTTACCAGAAAATTAGTACCTTAGTGTATGTTTTAGAACATAGCACATGTCCATCAAACATGATAAAAAGTGTGTACACTTGGGACAACACAATATTGGTCTTGCAAAAAAAGTTCACAATGTTTTGGCATCAAATGTTTAGTACAGCTTGTGATAAGCATTCATGGTATGAAGAAAATGATGTAAAACTTTGAATATTATATCATATGAAAAATTTAAAGGGCATTTCTTGCAAAATGTACACTTGGGACAAATTCAGACCACATTAAGTATACAGCTGTTCAAAAGTTACATGAACAAATAATTATATAAATACCTGTACAAATGTGTAGGATAAGCATGTGCCAGGTAAACAGGACACTATTTGCCTATACATATTGAAGCACTTTATGATGCCCCCTTCTAATATGTGAAGAGTGGTGAAAATTGTGGTACAAAATTGACAAGCACACCACTGCTTTGAACCCTTGCTACAAGAGATATCAACCTAAGCAAGAAGCAATGTTGTGCTTTTCTTAAAGTATATACGTTTTCCTTTTCATTAAATAATGGCGATACCTGAAATTCGGGAAAGTTATGTTGAAGTATAGAATTGAAAATTGCCTTTTACTTAAAATGTCACGCAAAATCAGTGCACTTGGGACAATTTTAAGGATACTTTTTAAGATATTATTTTAATAAAGCAAGTTATCAAGAAGAATTTTCACATTTAAGTAAATCACATGGAAACACTTCTGTAAGATAGAAAAAGAACTCAAATATGCTTAATGGTAAGAAAATAATTGCAAGTTTCGTTTGGGCTTCATTATTTTTGAAATCACCCAAAAGCAGATAAAAAAACCCTGCAGTCAAAATTACAATTCCAAAACCCAAATCAATGAAAACTATTTCTTAAGGGAGAAAATTGGGAAATCAGTGTATTTTATTTTTTTCTAACAAATACTTTAAAATTGATTATTAAGTGTTTGTCAAGTTGTCAATATTATATTTACTTAGGTTCAAGCTATAGATCTGCTTAGTGAAATCAACAAAATGTTGCATTTATTAAACCCCCCCCCCACACTTTGTAGTTAATTCCCGATNTTTCCCCCCCCCCCCCACTTTGTAGTTGATTCCCGATTGGGAAAGTGCTGTTTTTCGGAACTTTATAAAGAAGAACAAAATAGCTGGTCTGACAAACAATATATTTGTCTATCTGATAGGTGCACTGAGGTTCCAGTGATAATCGGTAATCGCTTGTTGGGATGTAAACATGTAAATGTAATTTCTTAGGTCTTTAGAAAACTTTATCCACCATTGACCTAATCTCCACTGCAGTTAAAATCCAGCCAATCAAG
>VMBQ01013763.1:17500-20856 GCA_007657795.1 Dreissena rostriformis | reverse complement strand
GATGATCAGTAAAAAGAAGAATGTAAGTAGAAGAAGAATACGACTAGAAAGAAGAAACGCGGAACAAGTTGAACAACAAATAGTCTTCACACGTGAATAAACAATTCTTTAACCGATCTTTATATGTTGAATACATGCACTAACGTTTTGTTGGCGAATTCTCTTTCGAAAAAATCATAGTCGTCTTGATCCATGACTTCGGCTGAGAGTCGGTCCACAAAGTAAGTCCGCATGCAGGCCTCCACCGCCAGGGTCTGGTTCTTCACAGGCTCGTCCTGTAATAAGTATTTTCAATACTGACTCGATGTGCATCAGCAAACAGCGTACATGCATATTATAGGACGTCCAAGGTACTTCCACCCTTTCTTAATTGGGCGTACGACTGCAATTTTGGGGCGTAATTTACGCCAGGACCTCGATTAACGAAAGCGCTGTTTACAGTTTTAACAACTTGACGGAAACTTTTTAATCGAAGGAATGATTCAAATTCATCAGCAAGTTTGAACAAACTATATCCATTGTACTGAACTAGCTTTGTTTAATTGTTTGTTGATTTTCGTATTTCTTATTTTTATTATATTTATTTTATTTATTTGAATTTTGTAAAATTATTATTTTGCACCAGAATTTAAGAGTCCTTCACAGTTTACATACAATGAAAAATGTGCTATTTTCTCAATATAAATATGTTATGCATCGGACCGTAAATTAAATAACATAAACTGACAACAATAAAAAGTGTTAAAGCTTAATGCTTTTCAATCATGGACATGCATGTAATTAAATTAAATGATCACGGACATGTAGCAAAAACATCGTGGGAGGGGGTTGAACGACCACACAAATTCAAAAGGGATTTTTAATTTTCCGAAGTCCCTGAAATTACGTTAAACTTTCCAAGATTTTTTTGTTTTTAAATTGAAAAACAACGAAATGCCACGTTGAAGAATATTAATGTTTTTGAACTAATATACACCAGTTTAAAACAAGGACTAGAAAATAGCTTTATTTTTTATAAAAATAGAAAAATGTTTTAACACACTTTTCAAATACACACAGAGTGAAAGTTAGCTTTACGAACAGCGGAAAACCCTTATCATAACAAGCGGGCCTTTATGTACGGTACGGAACAAAGAGATATATTTTGGTTAAATATAATCAGAGGTCATTATTTCGTTAATAATCTAAGGCTTTCTATCTGTCAATCTATCTATCTATCTATCTATCTATCTATCTATCTATCTATCTATCTATCTATCTATCTATCTATCTATCTATCTATCTATCTATCTATCTATCTATCTATCTATCTATCTATCTATCTATCTATCTATCTATCTATCTATCTATCTATCTATCTATCTATCTATCTATCTATCTATCTATCTATCTATCTATCTATCTATCTATCTATCTATCTATCTATCTATCTATCTATCTATCTATCTATCTATCTATCTATCTATCTATCTATCTATCTATCTATCTATCTATCTATCTATCTATCTATCTATCTATCTATCTATCTATCTATCTATCTATCTATCTATCTATCTATCTATCTATCTATCTATCTATCTATCTATCTATCTATCTATCTATCTATCTATCTATCTATCTATCTATCTATCTATCTATCTATCTATCTATCTATCTATCTATCTATCTATCTATCTATCTATCTATCTATCTATCTATCTATCTATCTATCTATCTATCTATCTATCTATCTATCTATCTATCTATCTATCTATCTATCTATCTATCTATCTATCTATCTATCTATCTATCTATCTATCTATCTATCTATCTATCTATCTATCTATCTATCTATCTATCTATCTATCTATCTATCTATCTATCTATCTATCTATCTATCTATCTATCTATCTATCTATCTATCTATCTATCTATCTATCTATCTATCTATCTATCTATCTATCTATCTATCTATCTATCTATCTATCTATCTATCTATCTATCTATCTATCTATCTATCTATCTATCTATCTATCTATCTATCTATCTATCTATCTATCTATCTATCTATCTATCTATCTATCTATCTATCTATCTATCTATCTATCTATCTATCTATCTATCTATCTATCTATCTATCTATCTATCTATCTATCTATCTATCTATCTATCTATCTATCTATCTATCTATCTATCTATCTATCTATCTATCTATCTATCTATCTATCTATCTATCTATCTATCTATCTATCTATCTATCTATCTATCTATCTATCTATCTATCTATCTATCTATCTATCTATCTATCTATCTATCTATCTATCTATCTATCTATCTATCTATCTATCTATCTATCTATCTATCTATCTATCTATCTATCTATCTATCTATCTATCTATCTATCTATCTATCTATCTATCTATCTATCTATCTATCTATCTATCTATCTATCTATCTATCTATCTATCTATCTATCTATCTATCTATCTATCTATCTATCTATCTATCTATCTATCTATCTATCTATCTATCTATCTATCTATCTATCTATCTATCTATCTATCTATCTATCTATCTATCTATCTATCTATCTATCTATCTATCTATCTATCTATCTATCTATCTATCTATCTATCTATCTATCTATCTATCTATCTATCTATCTATCTATCTATCTATCTATCTATCTATCTATCTATCTATCTATCTATCTATCTATCTATCTATCTATCTATCTATCTATCTATCTATCTATCTATCTATCTATCTATCTATCTATCTATCTATCTATCTATCTATCTATCTATCTATCTATCTATCTATCTATCTATCTATCTATCTATCTATCTATCTATCTATCTATCTATCTATCTATCTATCTATCTATCTATCTATCTATCTATCTATCTATCTATCTATCTATCTATCTATCTATCTATCTATCTATCTATCTATCTATCTATCTATCTATCTATCTATCTATCTATCTATCTATCTATCTATCTATCTATCTATCTATCTATCTATCTATCTATCTATCTATCTATCTATCTATCTATCTATCTATCTATCTATCTATCTATCTATCTATCTATCTATCTATCTATCTATCTATCTATCTATCTATCTATCTATCTATCTATCTATCTATCTATCTATCTATCTATCTATCTATCTATCTATCTATCTATCTATCTATCTATCTATCTATCTATCTATCTATCTATCTATCTATCTATCTATCTATCTATCTATCTATCTATCTATCTATCTATCTATCTATCTATCTATCTATCTATCTATCTATCTATCTATCTATCTATCTATCTATCTATCTATCTATCTATCTATCTATCTATCTATCTATCTATCTATCT
>VMBQ01013763.1:0-15000 GCA_007657795.1 Dreissena rostriformis | reverse complement strand
AGACGCGAATTAGCAATTGTCAACAGGAAAAGCATGCTGATAGTGTGTGATGGGAGCTTTTCCGGTCAAGATGAATAAGACGAGATTAAAATAAAATGTGTGCAATGTTATTGTGCGTTGGGCCAAAAATCTATGCTTTACAGTTCTAATATTCCCTATAGTTGTTCAATAAAATTGCAACATAATGTAAATTCGTTTTCATCAAATCAAGAAATAAAGTATTGTTATGTATACCCTCTTTTTCAGAGTGGCTAATAAGTATGAGCGACAAACGCCTTTATATATTTCGTTTTATTGCGTATTAAAACAAACGTACTGCAAAATGGCAAAACTTCATCAGTCCGTCAATGTCCTCCTTGCTGATCAGTTTAGGGGGACACGTTTGTCTCGGCGCGATGTCGCGTTTGATCGGCGCGCTATAACCGCCATACATGAACCGGAAGGGACCATCGCTGACGGTGCCATTACCGTTGACGAAGAAACACTTGCTCCAGACGATTGAATCAGACGGAAGTGGCATGTAGAAGTCCATCGAATAGTCCCAGTAGGGCAGCGACACATCCGGATCGACCTCTCTGAGCTTCTCCTCAAGCCTGAAGCAGACCGGAGTTTAACTGTTAAGTTATCTTTTATCGATTACCAACATAAAAAGTGTATTGCTTAAAATAGAAATATTGATTTGAGAAAGTATGCAATAAGGATTTTTTTTATTATTTTGGCATTTTTATAAGTATTAATATTTTGAAAAATGTACGAAATATTGCTGTTAAAATTAAAGGCAGATGGAGTCATGTACAATAGAATAACATAGAAGCATTAAGAGATATGTTTAACGACATTCATTGAAATGAACAGTAAGAGCAGCAGTTAAGAATGTAAACAATTCCATATATTTCCTCATAAAGGTGGCGATACCTGTGCCATTACATCATCTAAGAATATAGTACACTATTACTAGATAAAAGTGTACGATGTAAACGTTTTGTGTGTGCTTCTATGTAGTTCATATGGAAATGCCAATGATTAACAAGTGTTGTCACAGTGAGCTCCCAATTCCCCCGTTTTGTTTTGACCCAAAAGAGTGGTTTTAACCTTTAAGGTTGGGAAAAACAAACAAGTTGTGTTGCTGCATTTTTTTAAACAGACACATAACACTGATTTATGATATCTACTCAACCTTTCAGTGTTCCTTTACATAACATAAACTTTTTAACAATATCTTCAATACTGATTGGGAAATGTACCAAAAATAACAAATAAACAAAACCACGAACTTTGTTTTATTAAGAATTGTTTATGTTTCTTGCGCTTTGAAATTCCTCTTAGTGTTATGATAATCCATAATTTTAAGAATTTTCAAAAAACATTTATGATTTTTTTTTCAAAGTCTTCGATTATATTTATTGTCATGTTGATCATTTTAAAACTGACTGAGTAATGATGTGTACAACAAATTAATAAATTATCAATGCAATTAATCTCTGCATAAGATCAAGAACCAAGGGCACCAAATTTGAAATAGAGAGCACTTTGTACTTCCTTGCAATGCTCCATGTCGTTCTTCGACGTTTATTGTTGATTATCCCAATTGAAAAACAAGGGAACAAAGGGCAATCAGACTTTCACTCCGCAAATTCTCTCAAAGGCCTTTATCAATATATAAAGATCCATATGAATCCATACTCCATCGATTAATGATTCGACCAAGTATATAGTAACAATTTGCAGTTTGTAGTTAATATAGTATTAATACAAAGTATCCAACAGGTAATAACTATTTACTACTATAGAACATTTATTGGCTGTTGTATGCTGAACTCGATTTTTTTATCAACATATAAATACATTTTTCAATCCCAAGAAGAGTAATGATCCACACAAAAGCTTACTAAATACAAACATTTTCCAAAGGCGAACATTCATAAAATATTGCTCATAAAATTGTGAATCTTGTTCTATGCACATCTGTTCAATGTCCTTTATCAATGTGCAATTCTTTATTTAAACGACTTCACTAAACAGGAAGTTATCCCCGTACAGGAAAAAATTACTAACGCGCATTAACTAGGTAAATATTAATATATAGTTATGATCCTTGTACTTTGTACTTGTCCATATAACCCTCTATCATTATAATATATGCAGTTTTATTTAAATCCCTTTAATACTTCCTAAGTGATGCTCTGCACTAGAACATGGCGGACTGACGCGGGACACACCGACGAACGATGCGATAATAATATGCTTCTTAAATCGTTGATTTGCTGCTTCATACTATTGATATATTTGACTGTTTATCTATTTCTGGTCCCTAAAAATACAGTTTAAGAACCACATGCTGTACTCTTTTTTGTATTTTTATTTGAATGTTAAGGCGTTGTGATACCCGAGAAAATGTTCAGATGAACTCATTTATAATGAGAAGGAAAATATTGAATTAGCATCAAACAAAAAAGAAGTGTTTCACAGGTGTATATATTTATTTATATATTTCCATTATCACTTGTCAATAAATCCGCCCCTCCCACATACTTACGTAGAAATGATCTTGCCAACATAACAAATTACAGAAAACTCCAACCCCTCTATCTATTTGCTAATACAAATACCATATTTCACAATTTACCTGTTCCTGGTTTCTGAATTAAAACAGATCCTGGCCTTTAATGTTTTAATGTTATTTTGTGGACGTTATTGAGTTGAGTCCGGTGGAAATGTCAAGTTTAACCCTTTTAAAATTGGCAGCGACATAATAGAGCGGATAAGCATCAAACAATAATGTGGCACATATGTGTTTACTCATTTTTATGATATCACTCCTGTTTACGAACACTAAATATACCGAGAGTACCCCCCCCCCACATACTCAGGCAGAAATGATCATGATAACTCTTAAAAAATACGGGACAATTATTCAAGTGCCAATCGAATTGGAAACAATAATCCGGCCATACTTACGCCGATATGTACACGCGGTGCCAAGGCAGGAAGGCGGTCCCTTGGTGCTTTCGGTGTACCTCAGTGCCATGGGCACGGCCGAACCTGACCAGTACGCCCGTCTGAAACACGCGATCAAATAATGTAAATGTGAATTATTTTAATCGTCAATCAATAATAATGTCTTGTCTCGATGCGCATAGGTATTTACAATAAATAATGAAAGGTATGTATAAGATAGATTTTTTAATAAGAAGCCGCGAATTTAAACGACTGGAAAATGGAATTAGTCTTGAAAGACAAATAATGAAACTGAGAAAAACTGCATCGAGTATACGAACACTTGACATTTGCACCTTGTAAAGAACGTGGAATGCCTGGAAGAGCTTATGTCGCTCCGTTCTGTTGAGAACCCGTATATCACGTCGAACTCTGTAGCCGCTAGGGGGCGGCTTCTTTCCGAACCTGTGTAAAATGTAAAATGCACTTAAAAATACATACTTATCATTCACAAATCATACATTCTCTATATGAAGGAACTATACGACTATACGAAGATGCTATTATGTTCGTTATTGAATTACATGTTTTGTTCTGTAGTTATGACCGTTGTCTTATAGATAATTCGTTTTTGTGCATTTAAACATTTTATTTAACTAAGAGGCGGATGTACAGCAATAAACTAAGAAGAAATAGTAGAAAACGAACAATATGATGATGATGATGATGATNGTGGTGGTGGTAATGGTGGTAATGGTGGTGGTGGTGGTGGTGTAGGTGGTGGCGGCACCAATGATGATGATGATGATCAGTAAAAAGTGGAATGTAAGCGGAAGAAGAATGAAACTAGAAAGAAGAAACATGGAACACCTTGAAATAAAATAGTTTACACACGTAAATAAACAATTATTTAACTGATATATATGTTGAGTACATGCACTGACGTTTTGTTGGCGAATTCTCTTTCGAAAAGATCATAGTCGTCTTGGTCCATGACTTCGGCTGAAAGTCGCTCCACAAAGTAAGTCCGCATGCAGGCCTCCCCCGCCAGGGTCTGGTTTTTCACAGGCTCGTCCTGTTATAAATATTTTAAATACTGACTCGATGTGCATCAGCAAACAGCGTTCATGCATATTATCGGACGTCCAAGGTACTTCAAACCTTTCTTAATCTGGCCTACGACTGGGGCGTAATTTACGCCAGGACCTCGATTAACGGAAGCGCTGTTTACAGTTTTCACAACTTGACGGAAACTTTTTAATCGGAGAAATGATTCGAATTCATCAGCAAGTTTGAAGAAACTATATCCGTTTTACTTAACTTACTTGTTTTAATTGTTTGTTGATTTTCGTATTTCTTACTTTCATTATGTTTATTTTATTTTTTTGAGTTGGTGAGATTTTTATTTTGCACCAGAATTTAAGAGTCCTTTCTCCACAGTTAACATACAATGGAAAATGTGCTATTTTCTCAAAATAAATTAATTTACTGATATGCATCGGACCATAAATTAAACATAAACTGACATCAAAAATAAGTATTAAAGTTTCATTTAATGAAATATTGCGATAATTGTGATCGTTAAGTTTTATTTAAGTTGTATACAAATTCTATATTTCCTCTTTCACATATCTTGGGTATACTATTTATCTATCATTTGTCATCATGGACATGCATGTTATTTAATTAAATGATCACGGGTATGTAGCAAAAACATCGTGGGAAGGGGTTAAATGACCACACAAATTCAATAGGGATTTTTTAATTTCCGAAATCCCTGAAACTACGTTTCCAAGATTATATTTTTTTTAATTCAAACACACGTTGTAGAATATTAATTGTTTTGAAGTAATATACACCAGTTTATAACAAGGACCAGAAAAGAGCTTTATTTTTTTATAAAAATAGAAAAATGTTTTAACACACTTTTCAAATATACACAGAGTGAAACTTAGATTCACCAACAGCGGAAAACCCTTATCAAAACAAGCGGGCCTTTATGTACGGTACGGAAGAAATAGCAAAACAGTTAGACATAAAACACGTATACAAAACAAGAACACAAGTACAAAAACACACACAATCACGAATACAATTGGGTTTATCGCACTGGAACGGTAAATGGGTATCTATCTATCTATCTATCTATCTATCTATCCATCTATCTTTTCATCTATCTATATATCAATCTATATATATCCATCTATCTATTCATCTATCTATCTATCTAAATGTACTTTAGAACATTACATCTGAATATGTACCTTGTGAGTAATACAACATTATGTTTCAAATTTTCCAAATAGTTGCAAGAGGTATTTTCCGCTGTCCCGAGGTGAAGTTTAACTTTTTGACGAGATAATATTCTTAAAATGCTAATAATCAAACATGATAACCGTATATGTAAATAATATTGAGCACTGTACATCTGAACGCGAGAGGTTTAAATACGATTTACTTGAAATTGTTGGTACATCGTATATGTAAAGAACATTGAGCACCGTATGCAAGCGAACGTGGGAAATTATAAGTGGGCCTACTAGTAATTGTTTCGTAAGTGGGTCATTTTTTGTAGATGAGCAAACACGCATTAATTCACAAAAGTATAATAACCAACAATACTTCCAAGATAGACTGAATTCATAGGACTGATTCCGTAATCAATTTTAATGTCATCTTTTTAAATCCGAACTAATCAACAGCCGATAAACAATTGCATTGAACACATTCACAAAAATAGCGCATTACCATTGAAATGTAAATTGTGTGTAAATATATATGATAATCGTTGTAATGTTATAATGCGTTCATAAGGCAACTATTATGCCAAAAGATCTGAATGCCGATACATCGTTACCCAATCATAAGGTAAATATTAATATATGTGTATTTGTTTAATGTTTTAGGTACCAGTATCATGGTACCAGTATNTCTATCTATCTATCTATCTATCTATCTATCTATCTATCTATCTATCTATCTATCTATCTATCTATCTATCTATCTATCTATCTATCTATCTATCTATCTATCTATCTATCTATCTATCTATCTATCTATCTATCTATCTATCTATCTATCTATCTATCTATCTATCTATCTATCTATCTATCTATCTATCTATCTATCTATCTATCTATCTATCTATCTATCTATCTATCTATCTATCTATCTATCTATCTATCTATCTATCTATCTATCTATCTATCTATCTATCTATCTATCTATCTATCTATCTATCTATCTATCTATCTATCTATCTATCTATCTATCTATCTATCTATCTATCTATCTATCTATCTATCTATCTATCTATCTATCTATCTATCTATCTATCTATCTATCTATCTATCTATCTATCTATCTATCTATCTATCTATCTATCTATCTATCTATCTATCTATCTATCTATCTATCTATCTATCTATCTATCTATCTATCTATCTATCTATCTATCTATCTATCTATCTATCTATCTATCTATCTATCTATCTATCTATCTATCTATCTATCTATCTATCTATCTATCTATCTATCTATCTATCTATCTATCTATCTATCTATCTATCTATCTATCTATCTATCTATCTATCTATCTATCTATCTATCTATCTATCTATCTATCTATCTATCTATCTATCTATCTATCTATCTATCTATCTATCTATCTATCTATCTATCTATCTATCTATCTATCTATCTATCTATCTATCTATCTATCTATCTATCTATCTATCTATCTATCTATCTATCTATCTATCTATCTATCTATCTATCTATCTATCTATCTATCTATCTATCTATCTATCTATCTATCTATCTATCTATCTATCTATCTATCTATCTATCTATCTATCTATCTATCTATCTATCTATCTATCTATCTATCTATCTATCTATCTATCTATCTATCTATCTATCTATCTATCTATCTATCTATCTATCTATCTATCTATCTATCTATCTATCTATCTATCTATCTATCTATCTATCTATCTATCTATCTATCTATCTATCTATCTATCTATCTATCTATCTATCTATCTATCTATCTATCTATCTATCTATCTATCTATCTATCTATCTATCTATCTATCTATCTATCTATCTATCTATCTATCTATCTATCTATCTATCTATCTATCTATCTATCTATCTATCTATCTATCTATCTATCTATCTATCTATCTATCTATCTATCTATCTATCTATCTATCTATCTATCTATCTATCTATCTATCTATCTATCTATCTATCTATCTATCTATCTATCTATCTATCTATCTATCTATCTATCTATCTATCTATCTATCTATCTATCTATCTATCTATCTATCTATCTATCTATCTATCTATCTATCTATCTATCTATCTATCTATCTATCTATCTATCTATCTATCTATCTATCTATCTATCTATCTATCTATCTATCTATCTATCTATCTATCTATCTATCTATCTATCTATCTATCTATCTATCTATCTATCTATCTATCTATCTATCTATCTATCTATCTATCTATCTATCTATCTATCTATCTATCTATCTATCTATCTATCTATCTATCTATCTATCTATCTATCTATCTATCTATCTATCTATCTATCTATCTATCTATCTATCTATCTATCTATCTATCTATCTATCTATCTATCTATCTATCTATCTATCTATCTATCTATCTATCTATCTATCTATCTATCTATCTATCTATCTATCTATCTATCTATCTATCTATCTATCTATCTATCTATCTATCTATCTATCTATCTATCTATCTATCTATCTATCTATCTATCTATCTATCTATCTATCTATCTATCTATCTATCTATCTATCTATCTATCTATCTATCTATCTATCTATCTATCTATCTATCTATCTATCTATCTATCTATCTATCTATCTATCTATCTATCTATCTATCTATCTATCTATCTATCTATCTATCTATCTATCTATCTATCTATCTATCTATCTATCTATCTATCTATCTATCTATCTATCTATCTATCTATCTATCTATCTATCTATCTATCTATCTATCTATCTATCTATCTATCTATCTATCTATCTATCTATCTATCTATCTATCTATCTATCTATCTATCTATCTATCTATCTATCTATCTATCTATCTATCTATCTATCTATCTATCTATCTATCTATCTATCTATCTATCTATCTATCTATCTATCTATCTATCTATCTATCTATCTATCTATCTATCTATCTATCTATCTATCTATCTATCTATCTATCTATCTATCTATCTATCTATCTATCTATCTATCTATCTATCTATCTATCTATCTATCTATCTATCTATCTATCTATCTATCTATCTATCTATCTATCTATCTATCTATCTATCTATCTATCTATCTATCTATCTATCTATCTATCTATCTATCTATCTATCTATCTATCTATCTATCTATCTATCTATCTATCTATCTATCTATCTATCTATCTATCTATCTATCTATCTATCTATCTATCTATCTATCTATCTATCTATCTATCTATCTATCTATCTATCTATCTATCTATCTATCTATCTATCTATCTATCTATCTATCTATCTATCTATCTATCTATCTATCTATCTATCTATCTATCTATCTATCTATCTATCTATCTATCTATCTATCTATCTATCTATCTATCTATCTATCTATCTATCTATCTATCTATCTATCTATCTATCTATCTATCTATCTATCTATCTATCTATCTATCTATCTATCTATCTATCTATCTATCTATCTATCTATCTATCTATCTATCTATCTATCTATCTATCTATCTATCTATCTATCTATCTATCTATCTATCTATATATCTATCATTCTATATATTCATCTATCTATCTATCTATCAATCTATATATCCATCTATCTATTCATCTATCTATCTATCTAAATGTACTTTAGAACATTACATCTGAATATGTACCTTGTGAGTTATACAACATTATGTTTCAAATATTCCAAATAGTTGCAAGAGGTATTTTCCGCTGTCCCGAGGTGAAGTTTAACTTTTTGACGAGATAATATTCTTAAAATGCCAATAATGAAACATAATAACCGTATATGTAAAGAATATTGAGCACTGTCAATCTGAACGCGAGAGGGTTAAATACGATTTACTAGAAATTGTTGGTACATCGTATATGTAAAGAACATTGAGCACCGTGTGCAAGCGAACGTGGGAAATTATAAGTGGGCCTACTAGTAATTGTTTCGTAAGTGGGTCATTTTTTGTAGATAAGTAAACACGCATTAATTCACAAAAAGTAAAATTACCAACAATACTTCGAAGAAAGACTGAATTCATGGGACTGAACATAAAATATATAATTGCAAGATGAAACATATCAGCTGAATACTCAACACGTGCAACATTTCTGGTGATAAATAATATTGGCGGTCTTTCGCTTCCATATGTATTTACAGTGTTCTCACATTTAAAGACATTTTTCCATTTTGGACATGGTTCTAAATCACCAGCAAGGTTAAAAAAGAACCTTATCCATGATACTTTACTAACTATTAGTTATTGTTTGTTAACTGATTAGTAGTTTTGTATGAGTATATTAATGTATTATTATTATTATTATTATTATTACTTTAATATATTTTCGCCTCGAGCTACGATTGATTTTTTGTAGATGTTCGTTTACGTTATCACAAAAAATGCCCGAATATTCAAATAACATTAATGACTTTCCGAACATATTCGATTTTAAATGATAAATGATTGATGCAGATCATAGGTGTTCATATTTGATATTTGGAATTTCAATCTATCAAAGCAGTTAGAATTTACTCAGATGCAAGTATATTTAACAACATTTTAATACATTATTTTGTAAAGTAAAGACACATTTTAAAAGATGTCAATTTATCACGAAATCCAAGGTTATAGCCGAACATTTTATACCGGTTTGGGTCAAATGAATGAAAACGACTTTGATTCCACGTTTCATTTGAAAGAAATGCATTTATAAAGTGTTGAACTCGACAGTTTTCAACTCGCTTTTTTAATATTGTATTGTTTATATCAAAATTATAATCGATACATTAAATATAAGTAACTTGCAAACGGTTTAACATTGAAATAAACGTACGCAGTCGTAAAGTATCGGTCAGCTTTCCATATCATTATGTTAAAGCAGATTTGCTATGGTAAATTAAGCAACCCATGGGAAAGACGTCGGACCTCGGACAAATTCCGATAAAATTTGACGAGGTCCGAAAATATTTCCCAANCAGTCGAACTGGCTGTCTTCGCTGGTAACGTAACAAACTCCAAGCGCGATTCTTAGAACCAGTCAAATATTGCACCTTGTTTCGTGACGTAGGCGACACATCACTGAATGGTTGAATTTAATTTTACTGCTTGCGAGCGGTGTAATGATCGTAACTTGAAAGCGGCATTTAAATATTAAATAAATGAATAAAGGGTATAAAACGGCGAAAAAATACCTGTTTCGGCATGTTTTCATAGAACGGGTTTTAATTAAGTTGTTATTTTATTGTACTTATAATTGTAAATGATCGTGAACGTCATAATAATACGCCAGTATAATGAAAATAAACCCTTCACAAGGTAGTTTCTATTCTTTTGTTAAAGAAAAACGAGGTCCGATAAAATCTGGTGAGGTCCGATAAATTTTAAAGCATGGGAATTTCGAATATAATTTAGTTAGATTTAAATTAAAATTATCAATACAACTTTGTTACGAAATATGAATGCACAATGTTTAGTAATTCGCATTAGTGTTTTGCAAAAATAAAAAATAAAATAACTGTTCTAAATATCATTATGTAGTGAATGCTTACAACTATCAGACATACTAAGCACTTATTGCATGTTAAAGTAACAATAANATACAATCGCGTTTTTCATTGACAATTATCGTTAATTAAAGTTTGAACGTATATTTAGTGTTGCATATGATTGTATTGATCACACGCTGTTTACAAAGTGATACTGGTACCATGATACCTGTACCTAAAACATTATACAAATACACAAATATTAATATTTACCTTATGATTGGGTAACGATGTATTGGCATTCAGATCAGTTGGCATAATAGTTGCCTTATGAACGCATTATAACACTACAATGATAATCAAATATATGTTCACACTATTTGCATTTCAATGGTAATGCGCTATTTGTGTGTATTTGTTCAATGCAATTGTTTATCGGCTGTTGATTAGTTCGGATTTTAAAAGGTGACATTTAATTTGAATGCGGAATCAGTGCTATTAATCCAGTCTATCTTCGAAGTATTGTTGATAATTTTACTTTTTGCGAATTTACGCGTGTTTGCTCATCTAAAAAAACAATGACCCACTTACGAAACAATTTCTAGTAGGCCCTATTATAATTTCTCACGTCCCGGTTGCGCTTGCATACGGTGCTAAATATTCTTTTCATATACTATGTATAAAACAATTCTAGTAAGTAGTATTTAACCCTCTCGCGTTCAGATTTACAGTGCTCAATATTCTTTACATATACGTTTTTATGTTTCATTATTAGCATTTTTAGAATATTATCTCGTAAAAAAGTTAAACTTCACCTCGGGACAGCGGAAAATACTTCTTGCAACTTTTTGGAAAAGTCGGAAGCATAAATCTCCATACCAGGGGAATGTGATGCGTCTTAGTAAAATAGATGTGACAATAACGTAGTGACGTCACCATTTATGTATAGAATGTGTGCGCGCTGAATGTTCAAAGATGGCAGACACAGTATACAGTTTTTAATACAAATGGAAGACCGCTTTACGGGTGTCATATCAGCAAGGGACATCGTTTCCCCGATAAAGAAACAATACCAGGAAGGTGAAATTATAGAAGCAACGTTTCAGAAGAAGACATTCAAAGCTTCAATCTGCGATATCCATCGTGAGTATAAACTTGAGTGGTAATGTAACGACTCGCCCCCTTAACGATTCGCCTCATAACGACTCGCCCAGTGTTTTATAACATATATAAAGACTCGCCCCACATAAATAACGAATCGCCCTATCAAAAGAAAATGTTATTTTATATATGGGAATATAAATGCGGTGCTTCTATGAAAAATCTTATTGCATATTATAAATGTGCGTATCAAAAAATTCTTAAATATCAATAAAAGTTACTATGTATTTGTGTCCCGTTTCGAATCTATTTTAAAACCCTTAAATGAAGGGCATTTTAATGAGTCTTTTTGTGTTTTTCACACAAACTTTACTTTAAAATGCTAAATAAATGGCGGTTCTTTAAATTTGTAGGTATGAACAATTTGCACGGCAAGTTTGCAATGGTTTCAAATAAACAAGAAACAATTTGTGATAAATCAATTAATTCCACGATTTGGTTAATTACTTCACTTGAATTTGACGTAAGTGTTATTCCTAATTGGGATCGTTAGAATTTACCGATTCCGTAAAAACGCTACCATGTTCTTTGTTCTTGAATATGTGGTGTTCTTTCAATATATTGTGATACAAATTCATATTCATAATTGGGATCGTTGGGATAAATTTGCCAAAGTAATTGTTAATTGCCANGTACGTATTTGGTAACAACGTGGATGGTATCGGTATGTGGGCATCGTGCATGTACGATTATACTTTGAATGATAGAAACTTATTAATAGAAAAGGCTAATATTGTAAATTGTAGCTTTCATTCGCTAAACAATACTGATAAACTCAAATTTTTGTTTACACATCCAGATATGATTAGAACTATAGCAAAACCCTGTTGTAACATATTACAAATCAGAAACAATACCTTGTACAATAGATGATTTTAACATCTTTTAAGATCTTCAGTTATATTTTAACTCGACTTTTTTCTTATATTTTTAAGATCTTATGCTGAATGTTCAGTTGGAGAATGCATGCTATTCCCACCACTATTTCACTTTTAAAATTTGTAACCACCAATAGAGAGAATAGAGATTTAGGGTAGCAGCATTCTCAAAATTTCTTAAGCACATTTTATTCTGTGAATAAGACGTGAACAGTATAGTGCAGGTTATCGTCTGTTTTTAAAACTATTATATATATATATATACATGTAATATAGTCTTCTATTATTACATAAGAATAGTCATGTATTAGTTTTAATACATTTTAAAAGAACATAGGTGAGACGTTATCAATTTACTGATGTTTTATCAGTTTAAATAATGAATAACATGTATGTACATTAAAGTCCCGTATAAGTCTTTTGTAGAATGGTCATATAGAATGCAATGTATCTATTTTATGAATCTTAAAAGACATTTTTACAATACATTGTATATACTGGGACTATAACAATGCAGTAAACTTCCTTGCTAGAACATTTGAATGAAATTGAAGAAAGGTTACTCTTAAGGGCTTGAAAATGGTTGGCAATATGGTTCGAGTTCCTTCCATTCAATCCTATGTATGGCTAGCAATTTTACTGTATACATTATGAAAACTGATTTTAAGTTTATATTACATTGGAGATTAATATTATTACCCCCATTCATCTTAATCAAGGCATGTAAGATGATTGGAGGATCTTTTAAGATGTTTAATTGTTTGCGCAATAATGCATTTTGTAATGACGGACAATATATTGAAACAAGTGTATGGCATTTTTTATAAGGTCGGTGGTGGTAATGTAGTTTTTTACCATGTATAATCATGATAGTCATGTAAAGTACATTGCAAAGCGTTGAATACGTGTCTTTTAATTCATTTTATGAATGGCCAATGTTTTTTCTATAGCTTTATGTTTTATATGTGCATTGTGCAAAATTGTAAATATTGGATGAGACTATAATAAACAAATACTATGGTCAATCCCTTCCACAGCAAATAACCACCCACCAATTGAATACGTTTCACTAATTAGCTGATAATTGCAGCTATTATTCAAAGTTTGTGTGTTGAAGTGCCGGGACAAACATCAAGTGCTCATTTACAGCCGCGGTACGAAGTAACTCTAATACTCCAAAATCCAAACACTTGGTGATGAGAGGAAAAACGTCAATTAAAAAACTCGACAATCACACGCCTCTCTGGGACTGTTATCAACTGTTACACAGCTTGTGTATTTCGAAGTTGGTGAGGTATTTTCGCGCCTCAGGCTGCATTTATAAGGACCCGCTGTGTGTCCAAGCAGGCGTATCTAATTAATTACTTGATTCACGAAAGTTTCGAAGATATTAGTGGTGCTATTTTCATTCATTCACTTTTAGTTTAAATAAATTACATTTTGGTGTGATCTTGGGTGGGGGGGGGGGGGGCAGGCGAAGCCAGAGTACCCGGAGGAAACATAACCCGTCCGGTTTGATGACCACCGATCAAAATCAAATTCGACGGGATAAGGGATTGATCTCAGATCGCCTAGGTGAGAAGAGCGTGTACAAGCCACTGCGCTAACCGGACAGCAAGTTACAATGCCGTCACACAGTTTTGCACTTGATATGATTAACATCCATTAGGTGCTCTGCTTCCTTAACGATGCACACCCATTCTATACATTTGAAATTACAAACAATCAAACGTGTTGTGTCTTATTTAAACTTTCGATTAAAAACAATCAATAATTTAATTCTAAAAAGTGAGCTTTATTCAATGTTACACAATCGCGAACAACTTGATTCCATTCAGCGCGTTGATATTATAGAATGCAACACTTTAACAGTAAAACATTTACAATTAAATCAAGTATGATATGTAATAGTGTTTGCAAGAATAGTATAGTTTACAGACAGGGGATAAACTTTTAAATCGACAGACAGTTCATAAACAACACACGCGTGACCCCTCAGCAACACAAATGATCTTAGTTAAACATCGTCATGAGTGTTCTAAATAAGAAACTAAGTTTTAAAAAAATCCTTTTTACAAAAAATAATCGAAGTCTGTTTCAGCTAGGTAAGCAAAAAAAAACAACAACAATTTATTAATTTAGTTAAAGTTAAGTTAAACCCTTCTTAAATGCTATATAATATTTTATATAATTATATAACATTATTATATCCATATATTTTAACATTCGACGTCACG
>VMBQ01013762.1:0-15416 GCA_007657795.1 Dreissena rostriformis | reverse complement strand
AAGATTGTATCCAGTTCATGATTATTGAAACGTGTATGCTAGTGACTAATTTTGATATAAGTGTTATTCTCCGCTGGCGTTTAAAGGGAAATAAAATTTTCAGTATTTCATTGTATGAACTTAGCAAATTAACTTGAATAAACTAGAAAAAGAGGTTTTATAAAGATTAAAATCCAAGTAATTTAAAACTGTGGCATAATGTCACATTATGTTTTTTTCAGAAAAAATGTTTCTCATGCACATCTTAAGTATCTGTTATACAACGTAAATAGAAAAGATAATAATATATATATATATAAATATGTATACTATATATATATATAAACATTAAATTCCGGCGCCATATTTGTTGGGGCTGCTACTGTCCTTATCAATAACAATAGCGAATGTGACCCTCTTGATTGTAATCATCTTGACCCAATCAGAATTAATTCATATATTTCCCAAAAAGTACGGTAGAAACAAGACAAAGTTAACAGTCGAAAAAGGTCAATGTTACAAAATGGAAACGCAGAAGTGGCCTCGTAAACAAGATGCAAAACTGATTTGCGCTCCTCATGTTAATGTCAAAGATGCACGGAATAACAGTGTTTTCAAAAGGATTAATTCTATAAATGGTTGCCTACCCTATTTTAAGTTTCGAAATGTCTACTTAATTAATTAGGAAAGGTGTAGCATGGCGGATACTTGAATGCTAAGCACATTGTATTAAACATACTGTGGATTCTTAAAATACATTTGCACCAAGACGAGCACGTCCAATGTCTTATGGGTTTCAATCAATAAACTGCAGAAATAACATGCGACTGTGGAACATTCAAACCCTAATGGAGTCTTGTAATGCAATTTGTGTGACACCTTTGATATATGAGCAAATAACACCAATATAAAACGTATATTAATGTTCGTTTAGAGCATAACTCTCATTGCTAGTCATGGTAATTCATATTACGGGCAAAAGCCCGCGTATTGGGCGTTGACCGTTCATACATACGGAACTTTAGACAAAACAATATTATTATTTGCACATATGTTGCTACTGGATTTGTTTTGCCACGCGTAACCTATTTTCGCGATGCTATGTATCTCCCCTGCATACTTATGTCATGGGATACTTATCTTGCCTCCGTTCGTTAAACTGGTTTACTACCAGTTGTGACATTATTTTTTTACACACAATCAAAAGAAAGATAAACCGTCTAAATTGTATTGCGTACATCCTGTTTCAACAAATCGAATAAGATAATTAGTCTCGCATGTTTTTGCCTCAATCCATATCACTGTCTCATTGTTATTTTTAAACCTTCACATTAATTTACAATTGTGTAAAAAGATTTATTTGTTCAAAACATGATCGACCGCGCTTCTTTCGTCTTCTAATATACATGACTCAGTGACGGCACTGCTTTTGTCAAACAATGACGTATCAGTTCGATATCTCAAAAAGGAGTGAAAAGTGGAACTGACTTTCTGTTCTTTGTTAACATTTTGAATGAAAAACAGATATGGAACAAAAATCGATTGGTAAGTAAATATATAACTGATTTATTGCATTTGGTTACAAGAAATATCAAGCTAGATCTATATTGCGAAAGAATGCCTTTTATATAACAGAAACCGTTTTCGTCACAAAGCATTTTTTGCCGATTTTAAGTTGAGTGTTATTCATTCAATCTAAATGAATGAAAACGTTTATCCTTTCATGAACAGTGTTGGTGTAATTTTTCAAGTTTATTCTACATGATTATTCCAAGATCCTCTCTTGTTGGTATGTTAAGAACTTCTTAAGATAAGGTTATGAATGAAAACAATAGTTCAACTCGTACTCGATCATTTTCGTACCAAACTGTTCAAAACTGCTAACAATAAAATTGTGCTGACATGAACATCGGATATTAGCTTATTATGTATTTTCTTTTGTTTAATATTTTAGAAGTTGTTCAGTTAAGCGCTGGGCTGCACACATTTCATGAATTATTCTGACTGGATGCTAAATACTCAACGCCTCGATTCTGGATCTATCAAACTGGGATGGAATGAAATATAAGCAACTGTGAACTCAACTGAAGTGTTCAAATTTTGTATTGAATTTTTGCGATGCAACATTAGTAAACTGTAAAGAAAATGCAGTTATAATGAAGAGTATGCGTCTGTCATCAAAAAGAAGCTTCGTTATAAAACAGATCAGATATGCAAACACTGTGAAAGAGAAAGGAAATTAACAACTAGCAGATAGCAAACATGTTGCAATTATGTAAATTCTGATAGTGCCAATCCATTTATAGAATGTTTCAGTAAAGTCTATTAGTTAATAAAAAGCACGCCACAAGAAAGAAAGCACACTGAGGTTCAGGACCATTGTGTTGTTAAGACTCCAGTGAGACATTGAACTTTTACACTTTATTAAGAAGCTTGTTTTAATATAGAACTTCTTGTTTATTGTGTAACTGAATGTTCCTTTTTGTCCAATGACCCATTTGCTTAATGCCGTAGCATAATTGTCAATATTTCATTTTCAAATTCCTGGTGTACCTCTATGTATGTTTGTTTAATTCCTGCATAAAGAATTATTTTACATATCATGCTGTGTTTATGCTTTTATGTTTAATCAGTTTATGCCATGACCAATACTTTAAGCCAGCTTTAGGCTTACGCCTTAGGTTTAACAAAATATCACTTCCAAGAAAGATGCAAACACTTCGGGAATCATTGTTTTGTATAGTTTATTGACTTTAATTTATACAAATAGTTTTCAATTCACTTATGCAGGCTTTTCAATTATACCTGAGATGAAAAATAATGAGGTTCAATATCCTATTATTATTTAATACTTGTTTTGACGTAGCTGTTGAATTCAGCTTTTCACCTTAAACGACCTATATCGATAGCTATAAAGTGCTGAGAGAATTTCCAGTAGACGCGAATGAATACATCCGAATATTTTTTGGCTGATTTGAGAGAAATCCCCCAGAACATCGGCCACATCACTACGTTATTTAGTCCATCAAATAGTATTTAACACTGTTCAGTGTATAGACATCCGAACTATTCTCATAAAGTTTGAAAGACTCATAGACACAGCATTAGGCTCAGTTACTATTACACATTACATTTCACCTTGCGGAATTTCAGGGTCAGTAGTCTGTCAGTTATTCGTCAGGGGAATACATAATGGACTACTGTAAAGGGCCTTATGATTACACAGTATTGCTTTCAAGATATACAATAACATACATGATTGAGAACAACATGAATGAAACCCAATTGGTAAATGCCACTAATTTGCATTGTGAGAAAAAAAAACTACCAAAATACTAAAGTTGTCGTGATAAGGGGAAAATCGTTTAATTAATTATCTAACCCCACATGTGTGACGTTCATTTTTAATTACACGGGTGTGTTACAAATATGTTTTATTTGATAAACATCGCGAGATGTACCATGTTTAATGGTTGAAATTTTATAAACTGTTTATGCAGTAAACTTTTAAAGGTGATAACATCATTGATTTACGACGGATAAGGGATAAACCAGTGATGCCTGTTTAGCAATATTTATTTTTAAATTAATCTATATGCAATTACCGGGCGTATATAAAATTGTTTATTTTCAACTATCATATTTGAAATTAACGCTGTATATCGTGTTAAATATATTTATTGTTTAAGCGTTTAAGCTGAAACTGAGTATATACGTTCTTATTACTTGTTATGTCCCCGAAGGTCGGCATATAGTGATTGCACTGTCCGTCTGTAATTCCGTCACACTTTGCGTTTAGGTTTCGAAAAATGTGGAAAAACACTTTGCGTTAAGGTTTACAAAACTGTGGAAAAGGGGGCATATGTCATCCTATGGTGACAGCTCTTGTTAAAAGATATAAAACGTTGATTAATGAAAACTATAATTCAAGTTCAGAAGAAGTAGCACCAGAAAATAAAAAAAAGAGTAGTTGTATTTAATAGTTAATATTTTTTTCTGATGAACAGCCAAAAACTCCTTCATGTACAAAATATATGTACTCCGTTTAGAAATCCCAATCAGTCTGTGCATATTCGTTCATTCCAAACAAAGACACAATTACGAGTCTATGTGTTTGTATCGCTGTTATCTTGCTCATTATATAAATTTCACTGAAGTAAACAATTATTGCTTTAATGTACCATATAAACGTTGTTGATTATTTTTTTAACATTCCACAGTCATGTTCATGTGTTGGATTTATAATGATATAATATAATGTTGACATATAAATTATAAATACTAGTTTTAAGTATAAAATATAGTCTTTATTTTATTTCCCTCTTCTTTTTAATCTTCCATCTTATAAACATACCGACATCCCTGCATATTTTAAAGAAGAATAAAACACATTTGTAATAATGAAATACAAATATTTTGACTATTTGGAAATTATTTCCTCTTTCCGTGAACCACAACTTAGCAGTTTGTCAAAACATGTTGTTCACATGATTCAGTTATTTAATTCTCGCAGGACTTGACGAAAGCATTGGTGTCGCACCTCTGTAAATAGAAAATGTAAAGTTAGATAAATAATATTATGTTAGGGCAGTGATTTAATGATAACCAATAATGTATTATACATGTTCCCCCTCTAAATTTTTGTAATTATATATTCTTCAAATAACATCACTTTCTTCTATTAAATAGATTTTTAAATTTAAAATATATAATATTGTTTAATTAAAAAGAGAGCAACAATCAAGTTGAGTATTAAAGAGTTTGAAAACAAGATTAATGGTTGTTTCATCTAAAGCCTAACTCTTAATTATTATTTGTTTATTTGTCTAAAAGAAAATCACATTTTATTGGTTTGTTCAATTACATATTTTTATGTCAAGCATTCAAAGGTTTTGTTCCACCAATAATGATTATGTGCAGACATTTACAACTTATGTCATCTAAAACAGACATCGTATAAGCTTTTGCCCGTAAATTAGGTAGCACCTGTAATCATATTATTATTTTTATATTATAAAGTTGAATATCAAGGGTTTTATAATTGTTTGTGACTTTTTAGTGTATTATGAACATTTACTGATATTTTTCTAAAGAAGTGCAGAGACGAAATATTTGAAGCTATTTATCCAAAAATGTTTCAATATTTGATCACTTAGCAATATATAAGAATACCTTGTTATATAAAGGTGTTATCCTATACCAACAGCCGAAATTATTGTTTACGGCACCATTATATAATCGTTAGATTTATCATATCGCTAAATTGAACGGTGTTAATTATTATTCAAGACAGATAATGTTGTTACAAGCACGTGTCAATGCCAAGTGTTGAACGTATGTGATGCACACACACCATAACATTCAGAGCTGTTGACAGATTTGGGTAAAATTTTAACATGTAATAAAAGTGTTATACTAACAAAAATAAAACATTTGGAAAAAATCACAATAATAATGGTAGGGAACTACTGTCTTAAGTTTGCATTCCTTTAAGTAACCAATTAAGCTTTAATGTGTTGTTGGTTATATCACAAGAAATCAAAGTCAACATGGACAATGGTCAGCTATGACAAAGGATGCGTACATGTTTAATTAATATAAGCTGTTAAATTTCATTCTTAGAATTAATTGATAGCCACTACTAAAAGCCAACCATATATTGTGTCCACGACCTTTCTCATAAAAGGTGTGGAATTAAGGAATGCTATTAAATGCCCGATATGTCCGTGCACCTTTCTGAACAATGGAATACCAAGATAATTAAAAAAAAACTATTTTTCGTCCGAGAAATATTAGCTAAGCAGTAAGTTGTCTCGGTCCATCACAACAATGGAAAATCCTCACAACTTCACAGAGGAAGGGTACTTCAATATTACGTAATTGTAATCGTATGTATGTTTTTATTTCAATTGTGCAGTGGTTTGTGTTAGTTCAGGTTTTCTTGTTTTAAAACGTATTGCTTTTAAAACGCGATCGATATAAATATTAAACCAATGTGATAAAGACATGAATTATATTATGATATTTGTTTATAGTAAAAGACAATAAAAGCTTTTTTTTTGTTTCACAATATAAGAAGAAACTGGCTTTTGTATTTCAGTGGTTCGTTTGCGTTTCTTTCTACATACATTTATCTGACTTTTGAACCTTGCAACTTTGAAATAAGCGCTGGAAACAAAGTCCATATACCATGGACATACAACTAAACATTAGCACACTATGACACATAGATACATTATTATATTTGTCAAGAATAACAGACGACTGTAAATGGCAAATGGTCGATTATACAGTTCAAATTGTAGAAACTGGGTTATGTGTTGTGTTTCCGCTTTCTACAGATTATTACCTGACTTTAAAACCGTACGAACTTTAAAATAGCCACATACTCGTACGTACACATACCATGGATATACGACATATACGACGAAAGCGCTTCTGATTATGGGAAATTGTAGACAGTGACTATAAAACGAGGATGTTCCTAACCCATTTTTAGCTTTTGATGGAACATACTTAATAATTGTAGATAGACTATTGTCTACGGTACAAAAACAGCATGGATGGTATAACAAAAGTAAATGATTTAATAACCAATACGGGTGCAAAAGCTATCGATGTGACATATATCAATAGGTTGCCACCGCGTTTGACAACGGCAATGTCATTGTTTGTTACACAATTAACTAAAAAAACAGTCAATAATTAGATGATATAGGATATTTGTTTGCCGTATATATATAGAGTATATGAGTACGAATTCGCGTACTTTTTTCATCGATGAGGTTTCCGGTCAAAGATTAAAGTGCGGGCGCCATATTGGATTTCAATTAACTTAATCTGTTAGGACTGCTTCTGCGCTCCCGAGGCATACTGGTTTGGTTTGCGTCATCAATCTAACACAATTCATACGTTGACATATACAGAACGGTAGAGACTTAGACAAAGTAAACAATCAAATAGAAAAGATTAACAATATTTAATCACAGAAGTGATGAGGTATACAGGATGCAAAACGGATTTGTTTTCCTCATGTAAAATGTCGAAAAAGCACGGTGGAACAGTGTTCTAAACAGGATTAAGTCTATATTTAAAGGGATGTCTACTCGTTTATAATTTCGAAATATGTTTACATTATAGTTGCGAAGTGCGTAACTCCTTTGGGGGAGAGAGTAAATATATACTGAATAATTAAAAGAAAAATCCCATTACGCTCCATGTGATTTATACGTAGTGAATAAAGATGCAATTATGACTACCATTACACGAATTGTGCGCGATAACGGACTTGCAACAATACATGACGAAGTTCCGGAAGGGAAATGAATTAACATCGGCAACTCACTTATACCAAAATAGTATTGACATAACGTGGTCGACGTTCAGTACAAAAAGGTGACGCTACTTACGTTGTTATTATTAACAAAACGGCTAGCATTCTAGATTGTAGCTGTAACATGAGTGTCGTCTATGACAAGTAATACTGGCAGTTAATATGACGAGAACAGGCTACAGTTTCGATATTTATTTGGACGAACTGAATAGATTTGACTGCACATTAACACTACATGTCGTTGGCGTTGTGTAAGCCGGACAAGGTTTCGAAAGTCAATGATATGAAAATATAAGCAATATCAAGTTTCAGCTTCACCAGCAAGACATGATTATTTGTTATTGGAAACCGCGAAATGAACGTTCCAACGGTAAAACTCTGCAACTACAGATGTGCTTCCAATATAATAATGTTTTCAGCTAAGGTACAGTGCATCAATTATTCTGGGGTACAACTGTAATCGGCTCCCTCAACTGAAAATTATAATTGTGGAAACTAGTTTCGATACTTTTCTTACTAGTCCGACACGGGACTACGTTTTGTAATTTCAAATTATCAAAGATTAAAAGCAAGGCATCTTAGTTGTACAAGTACAGTCACAACTGATAACGATCAGTATAAAATTAAACAAAATGCAGAATCCTTATATGGTTGTATGTGTCTTCATTAGTCGTATTGAGACAATGTGAATACCATATGTATGTAGGGTGCATATTTAACCCACTAGATCTAATTATGCTTGTACGTTTTTTAATTTCAAAATTCATTGTGTTTTAATCCGATTCTGTGCTCAGCGTTCAGTGGTCCACCATCGTGTTTTCGTGACCACCTTTTCAATTCAAGTTGACATTAAAAAATACAAGTAATCCAACAATTATACCTATCAGAACGTCCTTTTAGATTATTTCCACCGTTTATCTTTGACAGCGCTAATTTGTAAAACACTAAACTTCATTAAACAGTAAAGTACACATTTTCACGTAGTCCATAACCATATATTTTCTTTATGAGCATTCTAAGCCGAATGCATTTTTTTTAAAGCTATGTCATGTGACAAGTAAATCGACCCGTATATAAAATAAATGTTTTTAACGTATTGTTACGACATTGTTTTGTAGATTTTAACCCGTCTGTGCGCAAGTCTCCAATCTTAACATTGATTTCTTAGCGTGAAGTGCTTTCCATGAAAACATATCGGTAACAGAAAAGCATAACAAGTTGCATTTATTTAATTTAACTGAAAACATGTCTTCCAGTAAATTAAGATGATTTTTAGAGAGTCTTAAATTGCACATTTGAGTCATTTAGTTTGGTGTTGCGTATACAATGCGAATTATAGAACAATAAAAGAGAGAAGAATCCACTTTATATACAATATAATTACTCAAAGGTTAAATATTTGCCAGTGGACCGAAATTGCAACTTTGCCAGGCACGATAATATGATAAATACAAGTATCAGTTGGATCTCTCGTTGATGAGACGCATTCAGATATTTGTGACTTAAAAAGTCAATATCATAGTAACGAATATTTTAATATGTTACTATGAAATTGTATATTTAAAAACAAAAGCTGTTTCCTCGGCATGAATAGATGAAGTCTTGACTGATCTTGATATAGCACTAACAGGCAAGAGTCGTTAAGTACCGACAATATATAGCTCTTTGCATACTAAGACTGTTGCAGTTAATCAAAAGCGTTGTAAGCATCGAGTGTAGATTTTTTTGCATATCCCCAACCGTTTTACATATCACTATTAATTGATGGGTGAGGAATCACATTAAGCAACTACGATCTAACACAAACATCGAACACACCTTCGCTGACTTAAGTTAAGCACCCTCGTGTACATGTCTTAAAACGTTTCATTTTGGTCTAATATGATATCCACAGTGTTAACGACTCTCGTACATACTGTTTGACCTGGACGTTTGCATGCTTGAGATAATATATAGATATAGCTCACGTTCTAAAAAAGACGTTATGAACTTACATCAGCATTAAAACAATTGTGATAGTTGCGCCCGTTGTCAAACAACTACGTTTTACTTATTTAAACTATACCTTTAAATCACGATACTTTGTTTGTAGTTATTTGCCACTATTGACATGGTCGTTAGCGTTACTTCCCATCGTCTGACAAATTCCTTGCAATGGCGACCATCCAATTGCATGCACACAATACAACTGTTTCAGGCGGAAGTCTCTAGGCAATAACTCTAAGATAAGGATGAATCACATTAATTTAAATATTGTTATCGAAGAGAATTGATTTTGTTACAGAATTGTCAATCTTAAGAAGACNTGTGTTTTAGTAAGCCGTTGTGATCCCAATTAAGATTGTAAACAATCTATAATGTTTATGCATATCTCTAACAGTCTATGTACCGGTACTTGGGTTTCGCCTAATTGCTGTATTGTAGGAAATTTGACATAGACGGTAGGGATAGTTAAACAAAAAAATCTCTGTTAAAAGTGCGGTGACCCCCTTTTTTTATTTTTGTTTTATGATGAAAATACGTAGATGAACATATTTGAGCAGTTTTGCAAAAAGTTATTAGATAGAACTTTTTTAAATTCCATTTTTGTGTTAAAATAGTAAAAAAATGACGTGTTTTTGGGTGACATAAAAATTATAAAAATTAAATTTCTTAAATTTTAACTTGTGTTCTCCATTTTTTTGGTAGTTTGTGGTTTAATTAAATGGTATATTATATATATGTGCTTCTATAATATCTACATGTTGCCAATTTCATAGGTTATTAATCATTTTTATGCAATTAGAGATTTTTCAGTTTTAATGAAAAAGTACATGTTATATAATGGTGAATAAAATCAAATCAAGGCCGGTGACCCCATGTTTTTATTTCATTTTTCATATAGTATTTGTATGAAGTACTTGAATATAAATTTTGAGCAAAAGTTATAAGATGAAAAAAAATCAGCAAAACTGCAGCAACACCCCTTAATTTAATGACAAATACTTAAAATGCTCTGAATTCAAATACCACGAACGCACGTTTTTCTATTGTAATTCGCTTTCATTGTTTTAAGCAATAAACCACTTGTTTTATTCTGCTTTCGGTTGAGAACAAAATAACAGTACCACAATGCATACATTCGAACTGTCATACAGCTGTACCGCGAAACATATGCACGTTGTACATTCTAATATCAATAACAATATGTCTATACTGTTAGAGTAATTTGAGTTATTGTTTTTGGTTTGTTTTGTTTAAAGCATGTCGAGATCACAGCTCGAAGTCATTACATTGAGTGCAGCTTGGTTCTGAGAATCCCTTGAAGTTGTTTATTCTACTAAGTGCATGTGCTATTGGGATTACATTAGCACTATCCTTAGACTGTTTGCTTCCGGCAAGCGTTTATATTGGTGCTTGCATTATTTTTTTGTACCACAATTTGTCGAAGTGGAATGATAACAAAATATGCATTGGGAATTATTATATTCAACGTAAATGTCAATAGTTTTAAGAATAATTTAATAATGAACCCAGTCGAATACTGCGGATGCATACTTTACAAAAGCGATAAATACAACCAAGCCTCCGGTGGCATTCGCTAGTCTTTTAATTAAGATGGGTGACATATTGCATGCAATTCAGGCCACTACATACAACAAATCATAAAATATACAACTATTAAATGGGTCGCGGCCTTTAAACTGTCAATGCAATTAATTTGGAGTTTATGCTAGTTTAAACGCGAGATGTAAGAATAAGTCACTAATATACACGTTTGAATAATCATAAACTGGAAAGAATCGCTAAAAAAAATTAAATTAAATTTAGTGTTCACATATTTATGCAGTAAAGTTGTATATTTATGTTCTGAATCAATACAGTCATATTTATATGCTAAATTATGTATTTGTTGTAAATGATACATATTCATATTGACTGAATGTACACAAACATATTTATATTGTATATGTACTAATGTCTAATCTATATAAATACGTGTGCATACGTACAATAATATGGATTACATATATATTATATAAAAACATGTCCTTTAAAAAAGTGTTTTATAGTACAAAAACATCGTCTTTATGTTCCTTATTTTGCATGCGTGTGTGATAAAACTATGTCATTAATATGTATTCAATAATGGCATCATGTGATCATTCTTTAAATAGATGGTGATATCACGTCCCTATTAATTCAGAAAGACCGTAGTTCATTTAACGAGGGAATTGATTGGATGGCTGACACAGGAGAAAGAGTACTGTGTTACGTTAGTGCAACTCATCTGTCATAAAGCGCGAGAACACGATACGAAGGAGCTAAATCACAGAACAAGGTTGCAAGATAACGATGCGATATAAGAAAATTGATATCACCACCTCACACCGGATCAATTAATCAATCAAACAATCAATCAATCAAGCAAGCAAGCAAGCAGCAAACCATCTAATCAAAACAATCAACCAACCAACCAGTCAAGCAACCAACTAATAAATCAACATTTGTATCATATTGCATATGACGGACACAGATAACTAGTGATATGATTTTTTTATAATAAGTTTTCCACGAAGGCAATCTTCCAATGTTTGTTTATTGTGAATATTTATATTCTAATAAAATATATTATAACATTATGCGTGAAAATGCATCGACGCAAACCCTTTTGTGCTTAGATTATCTTTAAAGTAATGTTTATCTTGATTTATCTGTATCAAACGGGTAAACAAAATGAAACGTCTCAGGAGGGACCACCTCACCCAACAACAGAAACCTCAATAACAATTATGTGTTCCCTTTTCCATAACACAATTCTGGGCAAAGGCCCGGATAATTACTGTCAGGCGAATGAATTTTAAGCGGTACCTGATTTTATTTTTAATTCATAATTTTATTCAGAAATTCATATAAACATTCACGCATGCATATTATGTATACATTTATCATAGCAGTACCATCATACACCATCATATACCAATATTGTATATACCATGTAATAGTCATGAACAAAGGTACAAATGGGTAATTATCATTGAATATGCCTTAACTTCATTTCCTGGCAGAAATAATATTGTAGTATAACATTTCAATCAAGCAAGCAATGTCACTACCGTGTACACAAAGCGGTATAATGAATGAGCGATCCGGATCTACTAGTCAACTACAAGCATGTATGCCCATAGTGCCATGTATGTCCCGCTTAATTTTTCTTATAGCGAAAAAGATCGTTAAGGTGTGACCGAATTGGTGTAAAGTGGGATGAAGGGCTATACGTGAGAGTTGGAGTTATATTTAAAGCATGTCCCAGCGATTGTGGATACCCTGCTCTTCTTCAAATGTGCCTTGAGGCATTGACCATCAATCAGCCATACTGTTCAGTATAAGGGGACCTCATATACAATATATACAGTTTAAGGTCATTTTGAGGGGAAGGCGCACGTGCATAGTGGGATTTCCTTTCCTTTAATTCCGTGTCTGTATTATCATAAACTGGCGTCGTAATTTCGCGATCTCGCATTATATTCTCGCAATCTCAGATGATGTTTTGAACCATCAAACATCGATTCAAATTCAATGCGAGAATATGATGCGAGATCGCGATAGCGCATGAGCCCAATCTGAGATCGCGTAAAAGCGAGATTATTTTCCACTCTCGCCTTCCGGTTTCTTCAGCCCTAACAAGTCCTTTGGGTAAACTATATGTAATATACATTAACAATTATCATGCTTTCTGCGTAAAATACAATGTTTGCTGCGTAAAATCTTCGACATATCATTGTTTAATTGACATTTTCGTGCAAAAAACAGCGTTTTGACATCTCTGCGTGAATATGTTTTATCTAATTAATTAATAAAGTGTTTACATAAAACACTAGTGTCATGAACAACTCACGATCTGTTGGTTTCTGTGTGTGTGTGCGGTGTTCCTACCGACAATACTTCAATTAATTCACTGGAAATTATGTTTTTTATAAGAAAATATGAAGTATTTAATTATGTATATGTTCGAAATAGTTTGATTCGAATGGAAATAACATAATGCAATCTATAGAAAACAAATATCGTAACTATACCACATACATATGTCATTTTCTAATACAAATAGTAATGTTAGTAACGTTCCATCTTTTTTGAGTAGCTTGTGTGCCAGAAACCTGTTACTTCTTCGTTCTGGACAAGCTTGCTTAAGAATAACATGAATATTTGAAAAGCATACTCCTACAAAGAAATGCTGCTCATATTAATCAATGCCCGTTCTTACATTATGATTAAAGTTATATGTTTAGCGGATGTGGAAGAATCTCAGTAAACATCCTGTGAAAATTATTAATGCAATTAGTGTCAATTGTAATGTCGTTATTTGTTGAGCAGTATCTCGGAAACAAATATGTGAACATTATGAATGCAATTAATGTCCATTTTAATGTCGCGCTAACACATAAGCATTACACATAATTGTTGCCCAAGCTGTTGATGTACTTTGTAGCTTCCCATGTACATCCAACCAGTCCCAGCCAGTCTCAGCCGGATCTGTTTTGTACAAATTACTTCAATCTACATGGCCTGAACTGTTCTCCATAAATACCGTCGAATGCTTACTTTAGACATCGAATGTTAATGTACATATTCTTAATGTTGATGGAACAAAACACTTGACAGAAGTTGTTTGCAAAATTTGAAATACAAGTATACTATCTTAAACTACAAAAGGAATAGTTGTAAAGTTTAAACAATTCATATGGAACATTATATTCGGGGTGTGCTAACCCAACGATAAAACAGCGCTAAATGTTATGATGTGTGTACATCACATACGTTCAACATTTGGTCTTGCCAAGTCTTTGTACAAATATTCTCTGTTTGAAACAATAATTAACACCGTTCAGTGTTTGCCTTATTTTTATTATATAAAGGGTCCAATGGTTAAGCTAAAAGGTACAGCTTTTTAAAAATAGTTCAGCTTTAATTAATACTTGTAATTACAGATAAAAATACATGTTTGCATGATCGTTCAAGGCACAATGTATATGCCTTTGCATGTTAAGTTTGAGGCGAAACTAGTCACATGTCTTATTATATATTTTATATACTGACATCACCATAGATATCTTTCAATATTTTTGTTCGCTGGAAGTTTGTCAGGGAATGCTATCATAAACAATTTATTTCAAGGAACAGCATTAATATGTGCATGCATTATTCCTTATTATATGCAGTGGTGCATGTGTGTTTGTTTTTATCATCCTTTGTTAGAAATTAAACAAAGGTATTCCCCTAGCTAAATGTTGAAAATGGCTCTACTATTTAAATCCAAAGAGGCATGACTATTCAGCTCAAAGTTTTGAGAGTCACACGTAATTATTCAGTGTACATTATGTATCAAAAGAAAAAAAATAACATGATTTCGTTCGTATTATCCTTGTCATTTCACTATCATATTCTCATCATTCACACAAAAAAGGTGTGTTCAATGATTTAAATTATTTCATATTATCAGTAGTATCTTTCTTTACATGTCTCAACAATTAGAAACAGCAGCAGTATAAATAGTTTTGCTCGCGTTACTGACTATCAAGATGTCCGCCATTTAGTGTTTAGCTCAACTGAGCCCACCATGAACATAGTGACCTTTTGTGATTGCTTTTCGTCCGTCGTTTTTTTTAACGTCGTCCGTCGTCAACATTTACTTAATTAACACTCCAACAGTAATTGTAATAGTAAAATCTTCATTTACGATGGTCAGTGCATTTGTTGTTATGATATATGGGCTGAGTTCTAAAATGATCCCGGCTTGTTAAAAACATGGTGGCCAGGGAGCGGGGCAGTTTTTATAATATGGCTTAAGTGAAACCTTGATCGCACTCTAGTAGAAGTCAAATTGTAGTCCCATCATAATGACAAGTGTTCAGAACATTTGTTGTTATGATATCTCGGCTGAGTGTGAAAATAATTCTGTTTCGTTGAAAAACATGTTAGCCAGGGCTCGGAGCAGATTTCCTAATATGGTTATAGTGAAACATTGTTAAAGCTCTTGAAGTTAAATTTTGGCCAATCGTCATGACAGATGGTAAGAACATTTGTTCTTATTATATCTCGGCTGAGTTTTAAATGGCTTCGG
>VMBQ01013761.1:0-15780 GCA_007657795.1 Dreissena rostriformis | reverse complement strand
TCACGAAGCAACGAGACATGATTTCACAGTTGAGGAGAAAGTGATTGGTGTTGATAATTGCGTTAATGTTTTTTCGGAGGTAAGGTTTTGTTTTAATTTTAATGCTGCATACTGGTAATTGAATTGGATTCAATTTACGAGTAGCATTTTTGTTTGATTTTCGTTTTTGTGTGTTAAAACTTATTTATGCATACAGAAAATATTGTTAAATTTAGCACACAGTACGGTTTAAATAAAATGGGTAANCACACGTTCTCACCTCGACCACTATCACTCATATCTACGTCGTACTCTGATATGCACCCAACACACGTTCATAACTCGACTACTATCACTCATATCTACGTCGTTCTATGATATGTACCCAACACACGTTCTCAACTCGACCATTATCACTCATATCTACGTCGCACTCTGATATGTACCCAACACACGTTCTCACCTCGACTACTATCACTCATATCTACGTCGCACTCTGATGTGTACCCAACACACGTTCACAACTCGACTACTATCACTCATATCTACGTCGCACTCTGATATGTACCCAACACACGTTCTTAACTCGACCAGCACTCTGATGTGTACCCAACACACTCTGATATGTACCCAACACACGTTCTCACCTCGACTACTATCACTCATATCTACGTCGCACTCTGATATGTACCCAACACACGTTCTCATCTCGACCACTATCACTCATATCTACGTCGCACTCTGATGTTTACCCAACACACGTTCTCAACTCGACCACTATCACTTATATCTACGTCGCACTCTGATATGTACCCAACACACGTTCTCAGCTCGACCACTTTCACTCATATCTACGTCGCACTCTGATGTGTACCCAACACACGTTCTCAACTCGACCACTATCACTCATATCTACGTCGTACTCTGATATGTACCCAACACACGTTCTCAACTCGACCACTATCACTTATATCTGATTCGCACTCTGATGTGTACCCAACACACGTTCTCAACTCGACCACTATCACTCATATCTACCTCGCAATCTGATGTGTACCCAACCTACGTTCTCAACTCGACCACTATAACTCATATCTACGTCGCACTCTGATGTGTACCCAACACACGTTCTCAACTCGACTACTATCACTGATATGTACCCAACATACGTTCTCAACTCGACCACTATCACTCATATCTACGTCGTACTCTGATATGTACTCAACACCCGTTCTCAACTCGACCACTATCACTCATATCTACGTCGCACTCTGATATGTACCCAACATACATTCACAACTCGACAACTATCACTGATATGTACCCAACACACGTTCACAACTCGACTTCTATCACTGATATGTACCCAACACACGTTCACAACTCGACTACTATCACTGATATGTACCGAACACACGTTCTCACCTCGACCACTATCACGAACATTTAAGTTTTCCGAAGTATAACTCAAATAACAATTATATTCCTTCGACGATGTTACTCGAAATAGTAAGTGGTCGCTGAAAAAGTTACCGCCGTCAGCAATCGTGTTGTTGAACGGTCCACAAGACGCCACATTTGTATGTATGACGTCATATTCGCAATCCTTAGTTTAGTGTGTACGTTTAATTTTGTTCATGACGTAACTTGGTGGAATTGTATTGCTTGATAGAAACATTGGGGTGCAGTTTATTCTGATGCAGTTTAGTGTACAATACAGTACATTAAGCAAGTTGCAGTACACCAATCAGATATTCCACAATGTTTCTTTTAATTAAAATAATACTACTTTTTAAAATCTAATCTGGCTAATCTGGTACGACACTTACCATCTTAAATGGATTTTCGTTTAGAAGAGAATTCCTTTAAACGAAAAAATCCATAAAAGTTTAAAGTGTCGTCTCTTATTACCTTATGCGGACTGCACATGCTAATCTGGGACGACACTTTACGCATGTGCAGTAAGCCCAATGTTCACAGAACGAGGCTCTCATAGTTCATGAACTAGAAGAAACTCCTTCTGAAGGAGTGTACCTTTGCAAAGCTCAAGTGCCATACAACACACCGACACGCCCTTAAATGAATATGCCTGATAAATGGCTCCGCCTCTTATTCTGTTATTCGAGACGTTCCTTTGAGAAGGTATGGTTCCTACGCATGAACACGAATTTTGTTGCGCATGCATGTACTAAATTCATGCATGTCTCTTGTGTTTGTAGTAAATACGGAGTTAATGTTATTCCTTTTAAACATGACTTTAAACATGCAAGAAATAATGCTTGTTTATAAATAATTTCATTCTTCTGCGGACTACATATTAGTGTTTGCAGATGGAGAAGTTTGCCAATGTATCCGTACACAGGGCAATAACGTAGTGACGTCACGGTATGTTTACAATTTATTAGAAAAGATGTCGAATCGTCCATATTTTGACCCAATCGCACATTCTCGGCCCTCTCCGTCAAACATCGGATTCGTAAGATTATTGATAAGCTGCGAGGGGTACCGAATAACTTTGACCGTAAGGTAGGTTACAAAGCACTAACAACTATTCTTAAGAAAATCAATACAACATTTTTTTATAAGACTATTAAAAAAAATCAGACTCACTGCGAAGTTATGCGTTTTTCAGGACACGTGGATTTCGGACCGTCAAACATACAGGGGAAACTTATAAAGTGTATATTGTACGATGAATATTTTCATTGTTCCAAAGGAGATTTGTCTGTTAACCGGTGACGAAAATATAACAATTGGTAATATTTGCAAATTAATATTCGTTTTGCCTTCCGGTAATGTACAAAAGTCTTATCATGTTGGCGCGTGAATAAGCAATCAAAGGACCAATTATCGATGAACGTGCGAATGGTTGATTAGCCCATACTATAAAAACACAGTATTCAACAGAGATTGGGTGTTAAATAAAGAGATTTTCAATCAAATCGAACACAAATAACTGGACTATCACGAAGCAACGAGACATGATTTCACAGTTGAGGAGAAAGTGATTGGTGTTGATAATTGCGTTAATGTTTTTTCGGAGGTAAGGTTTTGTTTTAATTTTAATGCTGCATACTGGTAATTGAATTGGATTCAATTTACGAGTAGCATTTTTGTTTGATTTTCGTTTTTGTGTGTTAAAACTTATTTATGCATACAGAAAATATTGTTAAATTTAGCACACAGTACGGTTTAAATAAAATGGGTAAGTCAAGAGTCGAAAGCCATATTAAAAGGGACAGTTTTGCAGTTTTATGATATTAAAAATTATCTTTGGATGACAAATGGCATGGTTATCAGCGACACTAAGCAGCCGACATGTCAAACTATTTTGTGTACGAAACGGTATAACGATATTGACCCCAAGGTGAATATTTTAAATCAAACAAAAGCAAAGAAGCTATCAGTATTGGGAGAGTACCGGTATACACAATATATGACTGAGATTCTATATTTGGAGAAACATTTTTCAGTAACTCACTAATGAGTGTCTATTTCAAATTTTCAGATTATTGGATACAAATTTTGAAAACTACACAAGGATGAAGCATAATTGAAAGGATACGTTAAATGACAAATGATCAAAACACCATTTAACCACCCAATGAATGGACTCTATGGATCGACCGACAGTATACTATGAACGTCATTTCAACGGCTTGAAGAGAAATTATATATGTATAGCTTCAAGCAATAACATGTATGGACATGCGTTAGAATATATATGGGTACTTAGATCCTATGCGAACCAATCAGCGTATCACTAAACGAATACTTTTCTGCACAAATTTAATAAATGCGCAATCGCTCAAATTGTCATTTATCACAATAGTTGGAATTTGCAATCACAAAACAATTGGATTATTTAAAAAAAGGAAATTAGCACCTTAAATATTTGTTTAAACTTGTCGGATTTGACAACCTCGCTGACTCCTTTCACCTTTAATATTTGATAAAACCTGTCGGAGTTGAAACACTCGCTTACTACGTTCACCTTTAATATTTGAATGACTGAAGCAGTTTAAGACTAGAAGAGCCTCGATGTGTAGTATAAGTATAAAGTAAAGAGTCCGATTACTCCTACGAAAAAAGCAAACACAACGGTATCCGTATTAATCTGAAGTAAACATGTGGATCTTTGTAAAACGACATATCAAATTTCGCGTCATCCTGTGTTTTCAAAAAAAGCAGCAAGGGATGACCAAACCGGTTATTCGGGTTTACGTTAGTTAGGCAAATACACTTATGTCTAGTTTTTATATTGAAATACTCAGTTGTTTACAAAAGCTCTGTTTTAGATGCACTAGATAATTTGCAAGTAAGTTCATATTTCGTATTCACTGTTACAGTATGTTATACTATTCAATTAGCATGTGTACATTGCAAATGAAAATGTTTTGTTACGGTTAATATAAGTTTAAATTGTTGGTGTGTGTAATTCGCGATATGTATCAGCATGATATAACGAAACGGTAAAATCGAAAACGGTGTTGGTGTTAACAAAATAAACGTTTAGTGTTGCTGTTCATTTTCGTGTTCTCATAAAAATCCTATCTGAAAACTGCCGATCACTTTCTTGTAAAATATAACCTAATTATCACCAATGTCTGAATTCAGTTTCATCGAACATAGAATACATTGTGTTTAAAATGAGACTGTACGATTTTGTCAAATATTTATGAATTTATATAAAATGTGTAAAAAAAACTTATTATACATATATTTCAATATAAATTAAAATAAAAGTTAAGAAGAACATGTGTCAAAAATGCGAAATAAGCCAGATATTTAAATCTGAAATCGAAAAGGGCTTCCAGCCAAATTCGCCAGCATATATATCATGCATGAACAATGTGAATCTAAATTTAGTTTAAGTGCAGATTCGTTCATACGACACAAAGACACCATTTTGTTTCCTACCAAATACGGGTAAAAGTGTCGGCATCGGCTTTAACCAGCGCTAACTTGTCTTTGCTGCATTATATGAAATTCGTCTTCAATGTATACATTTTCTTGCCTATTTTGTGTTATTGTAACATATTTTTGTCAATATATTACAATTTTACACATATGAAAATCGTACAGTCTCCCTTTAATAAAGCAACTCGGCATATGTAATGATCTGTTTTTTGTATGAATAGAAAAAAACCTTGTAATTGGTTGGAATTTAATTTAAAAAAAAATCTCTTGGTTAATTGTTTAAACCGAAATTCCAAAATATGTAGATTATTCAACGATCATGTTGAAAATCTATTATTTACATGTTTAAAGTAACATTAATACTAAAAAATCAACGGAATTTTCGTAAAGTATTTAGTAAAATGATGTTACCCTATAAAAACTCAATATTCCTTATAGCAATATCCAAAATTTCAAAGTCAGATGTGTTCTGGTAACATAGATGTTTGTAGATATAAAATGCACGTTTTTAATTTTTGGTGCACACAAATAATTCCATGTTATAACCCCACACGGATATCTATCCATACGACACATGAACACTAACATGGTACCAGTTTAGTGTTATTGTGTCGTATAAATAGATATAGTCGCGGGACATTAAAATGGAATTAATTGTGACACGAAAAATTAAAATCGTGCATTTTATATCTACAAACATCTATGTTACCAGAAAACATCTCGTTTTGAAATTTTGGATTTGGCTATAAGGAACATTGATTTTTTATTGGGTAATTTTATTTTACGAAATACTTTACGAAATTTCCGTTGATTTTTTAGTATAAATGTTACTTTAAATAATTGGTTTGACATAAAAGATCAAGGATGGTCACTTATGACTATTTAAATAGTCTAACAAATATTGTATGAGTATGATTTTTCTCAAATATTAATGGATTTTAGGATAAAATGGAAAGTTGTAATATTTTACCATGTATTTCAATTGCGCAATTGTGCAATCTAGTCAGGAGCTACGCTGTTTACTATAAAATCATGCAAGGCTTCATGGTCTCATAGGGATATCCTGACCAGACTGTGAGATGCGCAGGCTGGGCAATAGCAACGCCTGCCGCATATGGCATAACGCGGGTCTTTTAAATCTCACTGCGTCTTGTAAATGGATCATCTAAGCTAAAGCAACGCCGGCCGCATATGGCATTAGAACCATTTTTGCATGACGCGGGTCTTTGAATCCTCACTGCGTCTTGTAAGTTTACTTTAACAATATTTCGTTGCGTATTTAACTTTCGTAATTTACCAATTACAGGTGTTCACTTCTGGGAAATATAAGTTTTTCTTCTGAAAACAACAAATTATTGGTCCATTTTGTTTNGGGGGGGGACCCGGAACCGTATTTACCAAACAATTCTTAAGACGTAAGTCTAAGGATAAAGACTATTCTTTTAATTGGAATATTCACGCATTGCTTTGCTTTGAAATTAAACTTTGTATGTACTGCCTCTATGTACATCATTCTCAGTTTAGAACATTCTGTTAAGGCCATGATCATCTTTGGTATCAGTTTAAAGGTACATGTGTAAGTCACAGGGCAAAAGGCCTGATTTGTGCATTTCTTTGTATGTTGGTGGTTGCCAGCCTCAATAGTAGGGCATATTGTTTGCATTCAAGATGGCTGTGGCGGTGGTTTGAAAACTGGTGCATATTTTATAAGGTAATTATTTTGAGTTACAACACATAGAAATTTTTCTAATGCAGTATTTTTGTAAGCATATGAAACCACCTTTCCAGTCATGTATAGTGATATATTCACTATTCGCTCGGTCATGGTGAAATTTGAGATTGCGAAATCTATATATAACAAAGAAGGAAATTATTTGGGGGTGCGAAACCTATAGCCAGCACATAATGGCAAAATGAAGCCATTTTATTGCGCGAAGCTTAACAACTCTGCTTTTTATTTGTAAAATGACGAGAGTGTTAGCCGCGAAGGTTATGAATGATTTTTCAGATTAATACTTTCGATTAATGAGTGTATTGTTACATATCGTAGAATCTCAAAGTTTCACTCCAGACAGCGCCACTTGGCGAAAATATTAACTTCGCTGATCACTCGTTAAAAACTTATCATGCGAAACCAATAAGTATCATCAATCTACAATATGGACGGACTTCGGCAAATACAAAGTTTGACGTTAACGTTGAGCCCACTGGTGACGTCTATTATCCAGCCGTAATACGCCGGCACGAAAGCAGTGACGCTAGTGACGACATCGTGCAGGCAGTGGCCGAACCCGACACTGATGATTCCCAGCAGGTCACAACTTCCGGTCCCCCGCCGACACACCAGCGGTCCGCCAGAACTCCCCTGTATCGATCAGACACTTTGGCATGTACTTATTCAAGCAAATAAAAAGGCAACAAGAAACAAATTTGTTTCCTTAAAAGAAAATAAAGACATGGGCAGTCTAACCAACGAACTTGTCCCAGTTTCACTTACGGAGCTTACACGAAAAATCTTCGCCTTATGCGTCTTATAAAAACAAGCCACAGTTTCCCTTACGAAGGTTACACAAACTTTTTTAGTTTAACTTTAGAAGCTTACTCGGTAAAGCTTCGCCTTGTGCGTCTAATGAAAACCAACCCCAGTTTCACTTACTAAGCTTTCATTGAACAGATTCGCCTTATGCGTCTAATACAAACTAGGTCCAGTTTCACTTACGAAGCTTACATTGAAAAGCTTCGCCTTATTCGTCTAATTAAAACTAGTCCCAGTTTCACTTACGAAGCTTACATGGAAAAGCTTCGCCTTATTCGTCTAATAAAAACTAGTCCCAGTTTCACTTACGAAGCTTACATTGAAATGCTTCGCCTTATGCGTCTAATAAAAACTAGCCCCAGTTTCACTTACGAAGCTTACATGGAAAAGCTTTGCCTTATGCATCAAATGAAAACTAGCCCCATTTTTATTAACGTAGCTTACATGGAAAAGCTCCGCCTTATGCGTCAAATACAAACTAGCCCCGTTTTTATTAACGAAGCTTACACGGGGAAGCTTCGCCTTATGCGTCTAATAAAAACTAGCCCCAGTTTCACTTAGAAAGTTAACATGGAAAAGCTCCGCCGTATGCGTCAAATACAAACTAGCCCCGTTTTTATTAACGAAGCTTTTACGGAAAAGCTTAGCCTTATGCGTCTAATAAAAACTACACCAGTTTCATTTACGAAGCTTACATGAAAAAGCTTTGCCTTATGCATCAAATGAAAACTAGCCCCATTTTTATTAACGGAGCTTACATGGAAAAGCTTCGCCTTATGCGTCAAATACAAACTAGCCCCGTTTTTATTAACGAAGCTTACCCGGGAAAGCTTAGCCTTATGCGTCTAATAAAAATTAGCCCCAGTTTCACTTAGAAAGTTAACATGGAAAAGCTCCGCCTTATGCGTCAAATACAAACTAGCCCCGTATTTATTAACGAAGCTTTTACGGAAAAGCTTAGCCTTATGCGTCTTATAAAAACTACACCAGTTTCACGTTCGAAACTTACACTGAAAGCTTCGCCTTTTCGTCTAATAGAAACTAGCCAGAGTTTCACTCACAAAGTTAGCAAGGAAAAGCTTTGTCGTATGCGTCTTATAAAAAAAAACAGTTTCACTAACGAAACTTCCACGGAAAGCTATGCCTTAGGGATCCAATGAACTCTAGCACCAGTTCTCTTTCTTACGAAGCACGTCGGCGCTCCCGGTCCCTCAGTGGCGATGCAGACGACGTCACTGGGGAAGTTGTTATAGCCATTCTCTTGCAGCCACGTGGTACGGCACAGTTCGGGTTGCACGAGCTGCACGCGCTTCCGCTGTAGTTGCCGCACAGGCGCAATAGGCGAAAACGATTCTTAAAAAGATTTGTGTTGTATTTCTCGCAAATTTTAAACGAAGTTTCGCGGAAATTAGGAAATACTTCCGTAAAATAATACAAATATGTTCTACAAGATGCACTGTTTAACACAAATAGCGAGTCCTCATGGCACAAAAGAACATTTTCTCAACAGAAATGTAGATTGGTTGAGTCGTTTATATGAACGAAGATGAGCCGCGCTCTGGGAAAACCGGGCTTAATGCATAAGTGGAAAGTGTCACTTCTGATTTGCATGTGCGGACTTTAATGGTAGTTTTTGTTAAAAGGAAGTCACTTCTTAGGCAAAATCCAGTTTATAGTGAAAGTGTTTACCCCGATTGGCCTGTGCGCACATGGTAATCTGGTACGACACAACAAACATAAATCAAGTCCCGTTTTCCCAGAGCGAGGCTCAATTAAATTAATCATAATCGTACTGCTGTGTTTTACTTGGCTCCTATCTTTGTACTAGGCTTAAACTGTACAGTAAACCTGAAAACTTTGCCAAAAGTAAATGTGACTCGGTAATGTGTACACGACTTATCAAGTCGTTTATATCTTAACAAAACATTACAAGAGAAGGAAGTTAGGGTACACGTTTGTGTGGACTATTCGACGACGACGACGATGATGATGATGATGATGAAAATTATTAGTTAACAAACGAACGAACGAACGAACGCACACACAAACCAACAAACGGACGGACGGACGGACGAACGAACGAACGAACGAACGAACGATCAAATGAACGAACTAACGAACGAACGAACAAACAAACACACAAACAATCACACAAACAAACACACAAATAATAAATAAATGAATAAATAAATAAATAAATAAATAAATACACGAATGAATGAATAAAACCCTGTTATGTTCACAATTCTTGCTTGTTATTAATTTTGGTATTGCATACCTAAATATAATTTAACTACAAACAAATCCCTCGTATTTCAAAATTATGAATCTATCGTACATTTCTCGGGTATGACAAATAAACCACGCGGTAACAAGATTCACTTCAGTATGTATTATATTCAGTCTTAATATGTTCCTAATTCCTTGAATAAAATCAATATTTATAACCAATATTTCAATTCTTTATTGAGTTCAAGACATAATAAGGCGTTTTTCGTTCATTATTTTTTAATAAATAATCGAGAAGATCGTGATACAGTAGCCTAATCCGTTTTCCTTTTGTATCTATGAATTAACTGTTTATTTATAGATCTTTGAGCCAGGTTATCTATTTAAATGGTAGGGGTTAGCCTGTAATCAGTTGCCGCGAGGGACCTTTAACGGGGGTGCAGTGTATCGGTGCTGTACACCGTGCACTTAAAAGAACCAGAGGCGCCTCTGGAATCGGGGCGCCTTCTGTATCCCGCTTGAACCCCCACTAACACCTCTCTTGGGGCGGAGAGCACCAAAACTACGCACAACTACAAGGAATAAACATTTATGCCAATAAGGATAATGCTAATCTAGGGATAATAGGAATACTGCAAAAAAAAATACAATAAAAGGCAAACCACTATATATCAAATATTGCCACAACTACATCAACATAATCAATCAAAAAAAAAAAAAAAAGCATCGAGGCACATTAAGTTATAATTGGCCATCGTGCTCTGATGTATAATCTTACCTAAATTTCTCCCCTGAAGGGTCACAGGGGCAGGTCGATACATCTGAAGTCGCGAAGACACTGGACGACCTGTAAATAAATCTCAAATACACGCTCTTATCAGTTGTCGTGAAGACGCGGAGGCGACCTGGTAATAAACCTTGAATACACAGCTTAAGGGGTGTTGCGGCAGTTTTGCTGATTTTTTTCCATCTAATAACTTTTGCTCAAATTTTTTATTTGAGTAATACATACTAATAATATATGAAAAATGAAATAAAAACATAGGGTCACCGGCCTTGTTTACATTTTATTCACCATTATATAACATGTACTTTTCATAAAAAACTGAAAAATCTCTAATTGCATAAAAATGATTAATAACATATGAAATTGGCAACATGTAGACATTATATAAGCTAAGATATATCATATAACATTTTATTAAACCACAAACTACCAAAAAAACGGAGAACACAAGTTAAATTTTAAGAAATTAAATTTTTATAATTTTTATGTCACCCCAAAAAACGTCAATTTTTACCATTTTAACCACAAAAACGGAATTAAAAAAAGTTCTATCTAATAACTTTTTGAGAAACTGCTCAAATATGTTCATCTACGTATTGTTATCATAAATAAAAAAAAAGGGGGGGGTCACCGCACTTTTAACCGAGATTTATTTGTTTAACTATCCCTACCGTCTATGTCAAATTTGATAAAATACAGCAATAAGGCGAAACCCAGGTACCGGTACATAGACTGTTATAGATATGCTTAANCAAAGTGGAAATGTTCTCTATTTTAACTACAATCTCGAAGTGACAAAGTGGAAATGTTCTCTATTTTAACTACAATCTCGAAGTGACAAAGTGGAAATGTTCTCTATTTTAACTACAATCTCGAAGTGACAAAGTGGAAATGTTCTCTATTTTAACTACAATCTCGAAGTGACAAAGTGGAAATGTTCTCTATTTTAACTACAATCTCGAAGTGACAAAGTGGAAATGTTCTCTATTTTAACTACAATCTCGAAGTGACAAAGTGGAAATGTTCTCTATTTTAACTACAATCTCGAAGTGACAAAGTGGAAATGTTCTCTATTTTAACTACAATCTCGAAGTGACAAAGTGGAAATGTTCTCTATTTTAACTACAATCTCGAAGTGACAAAGTGGAAATGTTCTCTATTTTAACTACAATCTCGAAGTGACAAAGTGGAAATGTTCTCTATTTTAACTACAATCTCGAAGTGACAAAGTGGAAATGTTCTCTATTTTAACTACAATCTCGAAGTGACAAAGTGGAAATGTTCTCTATTTTAACTACAATCTCGAAGTGACAAAGTGGAAATGTTCTCTATTTTAACTACAATCTCGAAGTGACAAAGTGGAAATGTTCTCTATTTTAACTACAATCTCGAAGTGACAAAGTGGAAATGTTCTCTATTTTAACTACAATCTCGAAGTGACAAAGTGGAAATGTTCTCTATTTTAACTACAATCTCGAAGTGACAAAGTGGAAATGTTCTCTATTTTAACTACAATCTCGAAGTGACAAAGTGGAAATGTTCTCTATTTTAACTACAATCTCGAAGTGACAAAGTGGAAATGTTCTCTATTTTAACTACAATCTCGAAGTGACAAAGTGGAAATGTTCTCTATTTTAACTACAATCTCGAAGTGACAAAGTGGAAATGTTCTCTATTTTAACTACAATCTCGAAGTGACAAAGTGGAAATGTTCTCTATTTTAACTACAATCTCGAAGTGACAAAGTGGAAATGTTCTCTATTTTAACTACAATCTCGAAGTGACAAAGTGGAAATGTTCTCTATTTTAACTACAATCTCGAAGTGACAAAGTGGAAATGTTCTCTATTTTAACTACAATCTCGAAGTGACAAAGTGGAAATGTTCTCTATTTTAACTACAATCTCGAAGTGACAAAGTGGAAATGTTCTCTATTTTAACTACAATCTCGAAGTGACAAAGTGGAAATGTTCTCTATTTTAACTACAATCTCGAAGTGACAAAGTGGAAATGTTCTCTATTTTAACTACAATCTCGAAGTGACAAAGTGGAAATGTTCTCTATTTTAACTACAATCTCGAAGTGACAAAGTGGAAATGTTCTCTATTTTAACTACAATCTCGAAGTGACAAAGTGGAAATGTTCTCTATTTTAACTACAATCTCGAAGTGACAAAGTGGAAATGTTCTCTATTTTAACTACAATCTCGAAGTGACAAAGTGGAAATGTTCTCTATTTTAACTACAATCTCGAAGTGACAAAGTGGAAATGTTCTCTATTTTAACTACAATCTCGAAGTGACAAAGTGGAAATGTTCTCTATTTTAACTACAATCTCGAAGTGACAAAGTGGAAATGTTCTCTATTTTAACTACAATCTCGAAGTGACAAAGTGGAAATGTTCTCTATTTTAACTACAATCTCGAAGTGACAAAGTGGAAATGTTCTCTATTTTAACTACAATCTCGAAGTGACAAAGTGGAAATGTTCTCTATTTTAACTACAATCTCGAAGTGACAAAGTGGAAATGTTCTCTATTTTAACTACAATCTCGAAGTGACAAAGTGGAAATGTTCTCTATTTTAACTACAATCTCGAAGTGACAAAGTGGAAATGTTCTCTATTTTAACTACAATCTCGAAGTGACAAAGTGGAAATGTTCTCTATTTTAACTACAATCTCGAAGTGACAAAGTGGAAATGTTCTCTATTTTAACTACAATCTCGAAGTGACAAAGTGGAAATGTTCTCTATTTTAACTACAATCTCGAAGTGACAAAGTGGAAATGTTCTCTATTTTAACTACAATCTCGAAGTGACAAAGTGGAAATGTTCTCTATTTTAACTACAATCTCGAAGTGACAAAGTGGAAATGTTCTCTATTTTAACTACAATCTCGAAGTGACAAAGTGGAAATGTTCTCTATTTTAACTACAATCTCGAAGTGACAAAGTGGAAATGTTCTCTATTTTAACTACAATCTCGAAGTGACAAAGTGGAAATGTTCTCTATTTTAACTACAATCTCGAAGTGACAAAGTGGAAATGTTCTCTATTTTAACTACAATCTCGAAGTGACAAAGTGGAAATGTTCTCTATTTTAACTACAATCTCGAAGTGACAAAGTGGAAATGTTCTCTATTTTAACTACAATCTCGAAGTGACAAAGTGGAAATGTTCTCTATTTTAACTACAATCTCGAAGTGACAAAGTGGAAATGTTCTCTATTTTAACTACAATCTCGAAGTGACAAAGTGGAAATGTTCTCTATTTTAACTACAATCTCGAAGTGACAAAGTGGAAATGTTCTCTATTTTAACTACAATCTCGAAGTGACAAAGTGGAAATGTTCTCTATTTTAACTACAATCTCGAAGTGACAAAGTGGAAATGTTCTCTATTTTAACTACAATCTCGAAGTGACAAAGTGGAAATGTTCTCTATTTTAACTACAATCTCGAAGTGACAAAGTGGAAATGTTCTCTATTTTAACTACAATCTCGAAGTGACAAAGTGGAAATGTTCTCTATTTTAACTACAATCTCGAAGTGACAAAGTGGAAATGTTCTCTATTTTAACTACAATCTCGAAGTGACAAAGTGGAAATGTTCTCTATTTTAACTACAATCTCGAAGTGACAAAGTGGAAATGTTCTCTATTTTAACTACAATCTCGAAGTGACAAAGTGGAAATGTTCTCTATTTTAACTACAATCTCGAAGTGACAAAGTGGAAATGTTCTCTATTTTAACTACAATCTCGAAGTGACAAAGTGGAAATGTTCTCTATTTTAACTACAATCTCGAAGTGACAAAGTGGAAATGTTCTCTATTTTAACTACAATCTCGAAGTGACAAAGTGGAAATGTTCTCTATTTTAACTACAATCTCGAAGTGACAAAGTGGAAATGTTCTCTATTTTAACTACAATCTCGAAGTGACAAAGTGGAAATGTTCTCTATTTTAACTACAATCTCGAAGTGACACAGTGGAAATGTTCCCTATTTTAACTACAATCTCGAAGTGACAAAGAGGAAATGTTCTCTATTTTAACTACAATTTCGAAGTGACACAAGTACAGTAAAAATGTTCTCTATTTTTACTACAATCTTGAAGTGACAAAGTGGAAATGTTCTTTATGGACTTAGGGACATTTAAACTACAATCTCGAAGTGACACAGTGAAAATGTTCTATATTTGTATTGTTATGAGAATGAAACAAGAATTAAAACTGTTGGTGATTAATACCCTAAAATACCGATGTGACAAAGATGCTGAGGTTTGACAATGAGTTCTGTTATTATTTTTACTTTTGTTGTCAAAGAATGATTCAACATGGTAAGAGTAGTATTTTTCTTGTTAAACATTATCTAACGAGTTGCAACAAATATTCGAAGTTGCACATACACATGAAGATTCATTTTATCGAACTTTAGACCTAGGTCAGCTCCTAACAAATATTGAATACTCAAAAAGCATGTTGAGGCAGGTTTTGTTCAAGGAAAATTTCGTTTCCTAATTCCGTAGTGCGTTTTAAGACATCAGATTTTGGGCGGGAATAAAACTCCGGTACAGTCTCATATTGGTCGGGTGCCTTTAAGCGTTTTTTTCCGTACCCGAGGTACATTGTGGCATACTTAAAAGTACCAGGGGTGCTTTTAAGTAGTTTCTGAGCCTACAAGCGTTACTTAGGTAGTAGTGCGGGGACAAACAATATTAATATGGTATCATTAAATGGAAGGACCTCATAAACTGTGATTTACACCTACTAGTTAACGAGTGTTTTTTTTTGGCAAATCTTAAATTGTTATCACAAGGCAGTTCTATGCCACAATAAAGTAAAACAACTCAATTCATGATGTTTTAAAGATTTTATATTAACACTAAACATATAACATTAAACATACACTCTACAAGTGAGAACAAAAGCATTAATAAGATAATGAAAGTTCTAAAAAGACAAGTGAACTGTTTCTGAACTTTGTGAAACAATCTTTTTTACAGAAATGTTAAAACACACAAATCACACTGTGTCATGATTGATCTATGGTGAAAAAAAATTAATAAAAAATCATAAAACAAACGGATATAATTACTTAGAGCTTGATTTTACAGTAGACTCATTATCAACCAAACTGTCCAAACAATTGACATTAAAGCTGGACATTATCATCTTGAGAAATCATATGAATTTTGATTTCCCTTGGGTATATCTGAAGTTTTACACATTCTTTATTTGAATTTTCAAGTACAAAAGTCTTGATATGGGGGTGTATAATAGTGATAATACATGCATTTATGTGGCGTGTTCTGAGAAAACTGGGCAAAATGCTCGT
>VMBQ01013760.1:0-15960 GCA_007657795.1 Dreissena rostriformis | reverse complement strand
TTGGTCACCAGATGCATAGTGCGTCATTCAGAGTGAAATAACTTCGGTGATGACGTCATACGATCCCGCGTTTTACTTGATAATAGCTATATGACGTAATGTTTAAATGCAACAGTCACTTTCTTAGGTGAAGCAGACATTGTTTTAAATGATCGAAAATACAAAGAAACATGTTTAAGAAGTCAATTACCTTCTGTTACACCAGAAACCTAACAAATAAAACACTACGACAGTAGTCCTGCAGTAGTGAATTTGCTAGTTTAATCCATTTCTGCATGGCCGTCAGACGTCCTTCTTGTATCCCACGTTCTTCTCTGTAATCAGCACACCGAGGAAGTACTTCACATAAAACAACCTCCGTGTCAGGACTGACCTGATGGACCAAATTGCCAAAGTCAGCTACATCTTTGGAAATATTTCAATACAAACCTTGTCAATATTATGTAAAAATACAGTCAACAATTAAAGAGTTGTTTATTTTCACAACTGACTTCTATCACTGGAGGTTTTCTGAGAAACTCTGGCACAATAGCTTTGTCATCAGCATTGCTAAGAACATGTAGAACCTCAAAGGGATCATGACCATTAAACCATTTGTCATTACATTCAAACTGAAGTTGAAAACTTCTGATTGTGTTTGTCAGGTTCAATAGTGGGTACTTTATTCATTGGTTGGGGTTTTCGCCTTTTACAGGTATTAATCTCTGTGGACTGTTTTTTCCTTGAATGTTGATTGTTTTTTCTTAACCACTGCACATGTATCTGTCTTGGAAGGCTGATCGTAAATTCCTTTATGACCTAAAAAAATGGCGACATGTTCAATGACAACAGTCACATATGTTGTGTCCAATGTTGAAAAATCACCAGTTGTGAGAGCATTGTCTATCACACTTATTGTGTTTAGTCTGCAGACGGCTGAAGTCCTTTCATAGATGAAATCAATTGTTTTTTTCTTCCCGTCTGCCAATAAACCTGCATTCCAGTTGGTGTGGACTGGTCGCATATATTCAATGTTTTCCTTCCTAGCATGATCCCAACAGTCGAGTACCTTCGTACGGATAGTGTCTTGAACAAGAGGATTATTAAGAGCCTGACCAGTATTTAAACATTCGTCTTTTGNCTTTACGCCATGTATTGTGTGCAAGTAAATTTTCATATCGCATTATGTGAAAATTCCGTCAAGTCATTAGTTTAAAATATATTTGAATACAACTAAAATTATATCCGAATATCTTTTTTTCATATAAATAATTCCTCTGAAATATAAGTTTAAAACTATGTTGACAAAAAATCAAAGAGCAGTTGTGTTTACTATTTTCTTTTAACCAATGGCCGTTGTTAACATTCTAGTAATATGCGAGTATCGCCACGCAAGTAGTAATTGATGATTCCTAAACGAGGCTCGCGATGATACAATTGGTAACATAGCGGTCATTTTAAGTCTTTAACAAATACACCTTTGCTCATTTCAATTATTGATATTAAACAATATACTTTTAATATTATGATATTTGATATAAGTATCATTTGATTGGTATTTAGTCTCTAAAATACTAGAGGTGCGACACCTTAAGGGTTTCGCGTGATGGAATGAGTAATGAAAAAAGTGTGTTCGAAAATTTTGGGTGCGAAAATGTTGGTTACGAAAAAAATGGGTGTACGAAAATTGTGTGTTTGATTAAATTATGCCAAAACGAACACAAATTTGGGTATGAAAAAATTATGCCAAAAAAAAAATGTGGTTACGAAAAAAAAATGTGGTACAAAAATTTTGGTTACGAAAAAATGTGGGTACGAAAGTTTTGGGTATGAAAAAATTATGCAATAAAAAATTGGGATACATTTTTTTTTGGTACGAACNGGGGTACCTGTAAGTATAACGGTGTACCCAAAAGTATGATTTGAAAATCGGTGTACAGTGAAGTATACTTCAAAGTACCCGGGGTACGGGGAAGTAGTACCCGGGGGATACTTGACCCATTCAGCATAAACAAGATGTGTTTGTGAAACACTATGTCCCCCATAATAGATAAATTCATATGTTTGACCTTTGACCTTGAATGATGACGTTGAATGATGACCTTCACCTTTCAGCACTTTAAGTAAAACAGTTCATATGATTTAATAATCACAAGCTCAAAAATTGAATAAAGGAAAACAAGTGAAAGTATGAACCTCACTTGTAATGAAATTGTGATTTAATCACAAACAGCGTTTATAACTAAAACTATTATTTTAAGTAGTCATTTACTATTTAATTGACTATGTCCTCTGTTTGTTGCATTTTTAACTTAAATATGTGTTCCTTTATTCATTTATTGTTGTATTGACTTTAAAAATGAAAACTAAAATGGATGTCCAATTGTCCATAGTTTGCTGTCTTAGTCTACCCTCAAATTAAACATGATTCTTGCATAATTGATTTAAAAAAAAATGCATACTTTTAAAGAAATTTTCAGAGTTATTTGGTAAAGTTACGGACAAAGTTGAGCAAAAATAATCATTTTTCTACAAATAAATCATCCTCTGAAGCCCCCACTAGGATTAAAACCCAGACCTCTTTCCTCTGGAAAGGAAAGTATTCTATCTTGAAATACAAGGGCATGTAAGAGGAAAATTAGCAATTTTAAACCCATCAACATATAGATTTGAACAACATTTATATAAATATGTTATTATAATATGAAAACATCCCGTGAGTTAATTGTTCACATGTCAACTTTGAAACAAAACAGACATCTCTGAATTTGCATTACATGAATCGTTGAATTCCTACTTCATGAAAAACATTAACTCTACACGATCAACCAATATGCCTTTGATTTTAAGTCGGAAATCAATTTAGCCCTTATTTGGCAATTATAGGGTAGTGGATTTATTTGAAATACAACTAGTCCAGATTAAAAATCTGAATTCATTTATTAAATGCACTTATTTTCTTCTCTTTTGCTAACAAATGACCATAAATCAGCTTTCCCAGTCATATTTTGCACTTGCAGATGATATTTCACTTTTACCTATCAAAGGTAAGAAGAAATTATAGCAGCATTTTATAATATAAATTTAAAAATGCACTTAAACATGCACTTAAAAACAATTGTAATTCTGTTATATATAATCATATTATTTATGCTTCATTTTTCTCAATTTCATGGTTTATAGGCTATTTTTCCCAATTTCATGGTTTATCGTGCTTATTTTCCCAATCCAAAAGGCACTGGCTTTAAAAAATCTGTCTATGCAAGTACATGTACATTGAAATCTCTTTATGATTGATTATTGGTGATAAAAATCTAACATGTTATATCATTGATCTATATTGTTTGATTTTTTCCGTAAATATTATTAGGCAATGTTGTGGTCAAACATATTCTTTTGTTTTTATGATGTTGTTTCACACATTGCTGTAACGTACAATCTTTAATCGAAATGAAGGAGTTTTAATTTACCGGTACACTTTTTGGATTCTTTTGATACTTGAAAAAATATTTTACTGTTAAATAAAATAACACGTCAGACTTGTCGTCATTAAAATCCAGAGTGTAAATGAAATTACGTTACACGAGATACGTATTTCATACTATACAAGAGCGAAGGAGTCATACAAAACTATATTTAGTATTAACGACACGCTTACCTCAATTTCAACTTTAATCCAATGCTTAAAACAATAAAGTAACAAAGATATTCATGAATATGAGGATTTGTTGAATAGTTTATGCTAACCGACATACATTTTCAGTCGTATATAATCCGGATTAAATACCTATACCTTAGTGAAAATGGCATTGGAAGAACATTTTATCATTATACAATAAAGAATGAAACATTATATCTATCCATCTTATACAATATGTTCACAAAAAAATTTACCATGTGACAACTCCCGGCCAATTATTGCAGTTTCCTGCCTTTTTTCTCATATTTTTGTATTTTTTATTCTTATTTTAATGTATTTGCGTATTAAATATGAATTAGTTTGATACATTTATTTATATTATATAGAAAAATAAACTTAAAAGTTGTGTTTACCTGTCCAAAAATATTTAAATAATTATTTTTCATAATAATAAACATGTATTTATATGGTAAGGGTAGCTTTGCCTTTGGTGGGAATGGGTCCCTTAAACACAGAAATCTGAAAATTCAGCTAAGGGCTTTAAGGGACACAGTACCAATATTTTCCCTTAATGCAGAAACTGTTCGAACTACGTATAGTTGAGAATAAATGATTTTAAGCCTTATGTAACAGTACGGCAATTTTAATCAATGAATTTGCGAATCGGGACATAAAAATGTGTCACAAAGAAAAATAACTGCCACTTGATTTTTCTGACAAGATGATTTTTTCATATTTTTGCCTAACGCAGAAACTTTTTGGACTACGAATAGTTGCGAATAAATGAGTCGAAGCTTATGATAGCATTTTTGCAATTTTAATCAATGTTTTTGCCATTTGGCAATTGCAAAATTAAAATGTGTCCAAAAAATCAAAATAACATACAAATATTCAAAAAACATTTGATTTATAGAGTTCCAAATAATAAATGGAAATTGTTGTATATAATACTTGAAGGAGAACATTAATTGCACCAATTATAAGACTTTTATTGGTATTGGGCTATGAAAAGCAGCAAATAAAACAACGAAATATGCATTTACATGTTCATTGACAGTTGAAACTATAAAAAGTTGTAATAATTTACAAAAAAAACAACATTGGTATAAAAAAAAGTAAAAGATTATTAAGATGAAAAAACATTTATTTATAGATAAAATAAAAACAACAAGATTACCTCAATCACAACGATGCTCAAACAAAAAGTCGAGGCGTCCGAAACATGTTTCGTCCGAAATTCTATTTCGTTATTTAAAATGCAAGATTTAATGATAACTGAACTGTTTAACTTAAATAAAAACTATAAAACATTTGATTTTGATCAAAATGAAACTAAGCAAACCAAATACTTATCCTTTTAACGATTAATTAATCCAATATTTAACATTGATTTCCATCAAAATTATTACCCTTGAAACTGAAGTCGTTTCGCACTAATACCTGTTCGCCCTAATAAACCCTGAGTGGTTTCGCTGTGGATGTATAATCAAACCTGGTTGTTGTTTATTTTTCAAGCAAAGTTTTGTAAGAAGTAAATGGGTTTGCCAACTTTCTCGCCTGGTAATGATATAAAATTCAACTCGTCGGACAAATGCATGAACACAATGACACTTACCTACAGTTTCTGTCACAACCATACACTGCGCAAAATGCGGGTCTCTGTGTTGATGATATTTAAACATAATAATTTCGTAGTTGATTTTTTAAATTAGTATAGACCCTCGAACGAAGTTTGTAATATTACTTGTTATCAACGGAATGATAGAGATAACAAAAATAATCGGCAAACGCCGCGCGCCAACCATAACATTTTAAGCGTAAACGTAACGTCACTTCCTGTCATTCGGCACTTTTTAGTCGATTGCGCAATAAAAAACACCACTTTTTGCGTGATTTACTCGAGAACTAGAGTTTTTCCCATATATGACGAATACGCCAACGTGTAGATCGCGTTCTGGTCCATATACATGTCTTATTTCGGCAAAAGTTACGGTCCAGTTTTCAATTGACCCAAATCGCGGCTATAACCGGGAGCTTAACGAATTTTAGCCCCCATNCCACGCTGTTTGTTTTCTATTCCGTCTAAGTAAATTCAAGAAATAACACTTTGATTTAAAAAGTGCACTGTAGTATGGCAATTATGTTAATAATATTTCACATGTTAAGTTTCTTCATCGAGAATGTTTTTATGAGACTAAAATTGTGAATTTAAAATGGAGATTTTAATTTGAGAATTTAGAGAAATAAATATTTACAAATCGGAAACAAATGTTGTATATTACAATCTAAGATAAAAGTTTAAAATAAATACCGACTTGTTTGCACTCATTGAAAGTCTGTTACTTTTCGTTGATGCCTCATAGAAAAAGTCAATTCCAAAGTTGCAAGAATGCAGACAATAATTACATGGTCTACATACATCGCATACAAAATAAGAATTCCAGAACACATCAGTACAACAAAGGAATATGTTTACAACGTCATTTGTAAAACGTCTCAAAACATATCACAAAGTAGTAACAGACTATACATTTTCGACTTTTTCTCTAGGTTTCCTTCTTAATGGCGTTCTCATTTTCCTTTACATTGAAAATTTGGAACGCGGTTACATATCATCAGGTCATATGGAAAATGCGTGGCAATAAACTGACGCGTAAACGGTTCAGGTAAGTTTCATTTGAGCCTCGCTTTGTGAAAAGGGGGTTAAATGCATGTGCCTTAAGTGTCGTCCTAGATTAGCCTGTGCAGTCCGCACAGGCTTATTTTGGACGACACTTTCCGCCTTAACAGGATTTTCGCTAAGAAGACACTTTTTTTAAAACGAAAAATACCATACAAGCGGAAAGTGTCGTACGTGATTAGCCTGTGCGGACTGCACAGGCTAATCTGCACAAGCCAATCTGGGACTAAACTTAACGCTCATGCATTTAATTCCATGTTAACAGATCGCGACTCATCCCTTGTTAGGGGCATCTGACATTTAATATGTTTTCAATTAATTATTTCATGATTTAATGTGCGAGCATCAAATGTACAGAATACGAAGCGAGCAATTGATAAAAATGAACTTTATCCTGCGATACTTCGAAACACATTAGCTTGAGACTTGCTTAATGTTTCGTTCCGAGCCTTAGAAAATTGCATCTTGATCCAAATGCACACCTTACCATCTAAAGGACGCGGATATTTGTAATGAATTTAAACAAAAACAAACAAAAAATCAAAGCCTGATTTTATTTTTGGAAAATGTTGTATGACGTCATATTGAACTACATGGTGTTCTAAAGATTGTGATAATTTAATGATGATTAACCGAACTGTGTTTTTCGGCCGGTGTTCATAAGGTACTGAATAAACTCTTTTAGTAAAAGTATCGGGCATGACAAAACACAGCTCAAACACAGTACACAAAAACGGCCATATTGTGTTGTGTGGGCGTCGTTTTGTATCGCCATTCAACGTTAGAATAATTACAGATATAAGTGTGCGTAATATACAACAATCAATGATGCACTTGTTTTGAATAACATTGTAGAAGAACAATTGGTAATTCAGAACAAGTATGTACGATAATGAGTTTGAAATGATGCATTAACGAATTGGTTATTCAGAAAAAGTATATATGTACGATAATGATCTTCACATTTAAACACTTCTTTTTCTAGTCGTGTTTAAACTGATGTAGTTAAGATTACCATGCTGATATATATTGGAAATATACGTTGCTGTTTATGTGGAGTTAATTTTTACCAAGATGATTATTGTATGAGCTACTGCAAATATCCCATCACCGATTGATATTATTTGCAATGAACTTTGACATATAATTATATTAGAGATGTGTATTTGAATTTTTTTAACAACATAATTTACACAAACATCGATTATGCAAATGGACTATAGTTTATGTTGAAAATAAATGTTTGGCCTTATTTTCCGTCGCTTGTAAAGACACATACATATAGCATAATCGGATATCAAGCATTGTCTACATGTGTTTTAATCATTTAAGCATTCCTTGCTGTCTCGCAGTTTATATTCATATGCACAAATATTACATATTGAATGTAAATATCACTGAATATAATTCATTTGCCAATCGTAGAAACTCGAGTTGTTCTTTAATATCATACAAAATACATTTGTTCTCACAAGAAGTTTTAGGACCAGTACCATATCAAGCATTCCGGATATCTGTATATATTATGTATTATGTTGAGCGATACACTGCGTACGATGAAGCACTTTGATGAAGCGCATGACGTGGAGTCATTTTCCAAAGAAGCTAACAACAAAGGGACACATTTGTTGATCAGGTGTATGATAACGGGTGTGTGAATAAACTCATTAACATTCTTTCGTAGTCATACGTCTCAGACTAGCGATAATAATTAGCGATAAATCATGGCGTAATTACTGGTTTAATATACAACGTGTCATTATTATTAGCAAGCAATAACAGCTTGAAACATTTCTTTGAAAGAAACAGGTCGGTACAACATAACAGAAGAAGTTATTTGATGATTATGTTTGGTACGCTGCCCCGAACAAAGGCAATATTATGTCGTCTTGGGAGTTAAGTTAAGATAATGAACGTATGTTATTAGCAATTATTCATAGTTCTAAGTTAATAAATAGTGTGTTCACGCAATAGATAGAATAGGATGTGTTTGTTCATATACTTCTCGCTTTGTTAACACTGACAAAAAATCATGGTGGTTTCTAACAAAAGAAAGATACCACATGAAGCATTTCAAATAATTGGCTCTTTGATTGCACCAATACGCTTAATTTACGTTTTGCAAGCGTTTATGTTTTAAATGTTTTTGCACTAACTGAATGTGGTTTACCGCTAAATGTGACGTTGATGTCATGCGTTTTAGAGTGGGTGAAAATAACCCAACCCGTTCATGTAACCGGTACCCACGTAATGTCTACCTTTTCTCCTCAGTCATGACAACTGTTGCCGAACCTATTGGACGAAGCGTATTAAATACATTATTGTCTATCATATTTTGTGGAACGCGTTGATGTTGGAGGAGTTCGGCAATACGACGCCCTTATTTAAACAGAGACTCACAGATTGTGCCCTCCAGAAAATCGAAAGATTTATCAGAAATACTCAAAATTCATTCGACTATAATCATATCAAATCATTCTTAGCATAGGAGAGAAATTTAGATTTAATTATTCATTATAGGTAATATACTAGTTCCAATCCTGACGTAATTTTATGACAGACCTTCAACTTCAGTGAAATAATAAAGGACAACTTTGTACGTAGAGACCCCCATAACCAAGTTTCCCGCTGTTGTATCCAATCTTAAAACAAAACAATGGTTTTTCATGAATAAAATTACGAGGGTCATAAACTGACAACACGTCTTCCAGTAAATCAAGGTCTTTTTGAGAGAGAATTGCATTTCTTAGCTTTAAGTATACTGTAAACTATCAGCGATATTATTTTGTAGATATCGAGGAATATGGCTTGTATACATCTAAATCAACATATATATGCTGCGAATGCACATTTTCAAACCGATCCAAAAATTAGAAATTTGTGAAAACCTAATTTAGAATGTCCTTCGATAAGACACAATGGCTCGCGTTTTTTTAGTGCTTTCATTTTAAGGAGTCCGTGAAGCGAAGACGAACCAAACTGGCACCAATTCGTCAAATTACCAACCAATGTATACATACTTGAATGAAACAGACATACAAGCTGTCTTAAACGTGTTTAGTTNGTCATAAACTGACAACACGTCTTCCAGTAAATCAAGGTCTTTTTGAGAGAGAATTGCATTTCTTTGCTTTAAGTATACTGTAAACTATTAGCGATATTATTTTGTAGATATCGAGGAATATGGCCCGTATACATCTAAATCAACATATATATGCTGCGAATGCACTCTTTCAAACCGATCCAAAAACTAGAAATTTGTGAAAACCTAATTTACAATGTCCTTCGATAAGACACAATGGCTCGCGTTTTTTCAGTGCCTTCATTTTAAGGAGTCCGTGAAGCGAAGACGAACCAAACTGGCATCAATTCGTCAAATTACCAACCAATGTATACATACTTGAATGAAACAGACATACAAGCTGTCTTAAACGTGTTTAGTTTTCTTTTTCTGGATTTGGTGTGATTTGAGATTAAAAAAGCGAGTCTCCGCATTCTTTTTCAAATTTCATACATTAAAAACAATTGTAGATGATAAAATGTACATTTTTTATTAAAGATCTTGATTAAAAATGAAGTCAACATTTTGCACATTTGTCAGTAATTACTGGATATGCACTAACTATGATTTGTCAAAAATTATCATAATAAAATTTCCATGATAAGTGTACCTATACCTATCGTTATTCACATTTGTCGTTCTTATAGACTGTGTTACAGCAAGTGAATCCCGTCATTGTCCCTTCGTTGTTGTTTTCATGCTGGTGCAGTATCTTATTTGCTAGACCCATAATAACGGCATATACATTATAAGGACTGGAATGCTATATCTAAAACCTCATTTGTTTCATTGTAGTATATATTTGAATGCGTTGCTACATGTTAAGATAAATGTGTGGTCGTTCGCATAAACATTCAGTGTGCAGTGGTTCGCATATTTTAAAACAGCGACTTAAAAAACTCTTGAGGATCAAAGTTTTCATTTTTCCCGAGCTATTTTCTTATAATTGGCATTTTTAATTGATTTACATACATGAATGCAATAAATCATTTGGAAATCAATGTTTTGCGAACAAAACACCTACTTGAAACAAAAATAGGTATGGTAGTTTACATAGTCAAATCTATGAATGTTCTCAGAAAGTATAGCACCTAAGGACACACAAAAATAAACCAAAACAAAAACACAAAAATACAGGTTCCTTCTGCGCACGGATCTTTGTTCTATATATCAAATGGTTCAATGTTGTAAACATAAACAACTCTTGACTGTAAAAATGTACACTATTAACATTCCTTATTAGACACGTTCTTTTCATTTAGCGATACTAGTTTGAAAAAAGCCAGGGCTTAAACTTTATTCTATTATTCAATTTCTTACTGGCATAAACAACCAATCAAAAATATAATGAAATGCTCCTGTGTTTGAAAGAAACAGGTACCGAGCAAACTTATTACGGCAAATTTTGACACATTTGTATTTTTACAAATTACCTTGTGAGATCAGCTGGTACGTCTGGTGTATTAAGTTACGCAATTGGCAGACGGCTACATTCCTCTTCGTAGAACTAGTTATTTTTATTGTCAAAACAACAGGTGATACGCACGTAATATCTTATATGTAATATTACTTTCTTCAACCTTCTTCCTTGTTAATACTTGCTGTCAGGGTCTATACCTTTACAATTCTTTTAGACTTTCATATCTTTACACATTTCCAGCGATATCACAGTCATATTTGTGACGGACTTAGAGAATAGTAAATTAGTATTGAAAACTTAACATTTTATTTATCGAGGCGTAGGAAACCTTAACCAAGATTCTTTGCGAGTGTTTTTAGGAATTCCTTTCTCAGCAAAAAACGTCGTATGAATTTAACTCCATGTACCCCATCATTTGTACAGTTTTTCTGTAATATTTAATTACTTAACAAAACAAAAATGGCTTTACATCAAATAACGTCACTAAAAAAAACATCATGAAGCCATTACACAGTGATTGTTTGCTGTTTCAAAAATGTTGAAATACGGTCTGTTTTTGTCTAAACAGTCAATCGCCAAGTACTCGTGTTTATGAGTGCATGTAGTTGACACAATCCTTGAGTTGAGATTAATTTGTTGTTTGTGAATATGTTTAGCATGTTAATCATTGACCATAAACAAGAAATAAATCATAAATTTATGACAGACATACTGACCTAAACAATGTTGAAATTGAACCGTGCTCTGTTTGAACGTATAATTATACAGAGGGAAGTATATATTTATTGGCGAAATACTCCTTAAAATAATATGTATTTGTGCCGGCAAATAGTTCGCTAAGTAGCATCGTACAAGACCTATTTGTGTTCTGTATGTGCGAATGTAAATGGTACCGAGCTTCGTACCGTATTGTTAAAAGGGCGATTTTTTATATTCCAAACAAAGTTTTATCACAGCGAAATTCATTGTTCGGTTNATACAGAGGGAAGTATATATTTATTGGCGAAATACTCCTTAAAATAATATGTACTTGTGCCGGCAAATAGTTCGCTACGTAGCATCGTACAAGACCTATACGTGTTCTGTATGTGCGAATGTAAATGGTACCGTGTTTCGTACCGTCTTGCTAAAATGGCAATTTTTTATATTCCAAACAAAGTTTTAACACAGCGAAATTCATTCTTCGGTTTTGCTCTATACGTGTGTATTAGATAGAGAAATAGTGTGACATGCTGTCAATGAGCGTGTATGATATATTACTGCAACAGCTTTGAACGCTTGAATAAATTACGATTATGCAATACCTCCTTGACTATAAACTGAAAAGACGTTTATTGCATATGTTTTCACGCCCTATCTTAACAAACATTCGTTATTGTTATGTTCCGTGCATACAACTCAAGTGAAAACACATAGATAACAATATTTTGCCAGCAAATGTTTAAAGAGGTCTCACATGCTTGCATCATCGTCCTTGACCTGCTACTACAATTGCTTGATATCTGCATTCCGTTAATATGCGTATTATATGCGTTAAATAATGTCATGGTTGTTTTGCTCCGTTGCGCATTTCCTCTGTATGGATATACTATAATGATATACCAACGTTCATATCAAGGACATTTCACTGTTTATGTAGATGTTTGACTAGCCTCTAGTTGTATAAATGCATTTTCAATAACAAAACTTTGGAGCATTTGACAGTAGTGCACCAGTGTTCTATAATATAAAGATATACTAATGTTTCACATCGTCTAGATTACTGCCTGAATGTGTTTTTCTCATTAACAAATGCGTACAAAAGAAATACTCGACCAAAGTTGTCCGAAGCCGTTCGACTGACTTAAAGCGAATATATTTTTAATATCTTGTTGACTATGAAAATTTATTTTACATGTCCTTTTTTATTATTCCAAATGTGAGTATAAAATTAGTTAAACCGTATGTTGCATTTTATGTTGTAATGCAAGTGTGTATAAAACTTCTCGTATTCTTAATTGTGATATTCTTTCTAAACAAAATGATAACAATTAACAACACTTTTACTCAAATCATCAACGAATATCTACACATAAATAGATGATAGTTAAGTACGTACTCACTTACCAGTTAAGTTTGAGTACTCTACAAATTGTTTTATATTGCAGACAATATTATATTGCAGACACCATAGTCAATAATGTGTTCAACATAATGACAAAGTGCTTCAAGATTATATCATATTGTTTTACAGAAAAAAAGTCAAAGACTTATATAATGATTCGGCATCTGTTTATTAACTCATGGTTTTATGTTTTGATTGCTTATGAATCTTAATGTATGGTTGCCCAAAACCATGTCGACATTGAAATAGAAAATAATCGCCTTAATCACTGTCGAAACCTGTTCTACGCCATGTTTTCTTTGGATTATTTGACAATCTGTCTTTTACAGCTCACTTGACCCCACATTCTTCAAATTAAGTTATAAACTTTAGTCAAACACACACACTGACATTGTATTGATATTTTAAAACAGTGATAATATTNGTCGAAATCTTTTCTACGCCATGTTTTCTTTGGATTATTTGACAATCTGCCTTTTACAGCTCACTTGACCCCACATTCTTCAAAATAAGTTATACACTTTATTCAAACATTATATATATATATGCATATTATATTAAGTAGTGGATAACAGTTAGTATATATGAAAAACCTGTTTGTAATTTGTTATATTGCAAACGTGTGTGTGTTTATAGTGCAAACTTATCTTCAATATTATACATAGGTACTACAGTGCATTTGAGTATTAATATTATTGACACCAGACGTGTTAAGTTATGTTTATAAGTAGGCGATTACAGAAAATGTATATAACAATTGTAGTACTATACACACATCAGAGATTACATTTCGTAAAACAATGCAACAAATCGTGCATATACATGCCAAATAATAACAAATATCAAGGTACCACACACTGACATTGTATTGATATTTTAAAACAGTGATAATATTTAATATATTTAATATTTGCTGATACTTTTGTTGAAAAGGGGCATTTTGTTGTTTGCCTGTTCCCATTTCATTCTACAGTAATGTGAGATGAAAAAGGGCCTAGCATACAAATACTAATCGTCATTATTTATAGAATTTATTTAGTTAATGTTTTTGTTAGAAGTTCAAATAGTTATTCAGTTAAAGAATGGCTAAAACACTATTTCGTTCAGAGTGCGAAATAATTCAGAAAAAAACCCACATGCTGAACAAGATGTGCTGCTTTTTCCGTGAAGTTACTATTACCGAAATGATTATTTCGTACTGCAGCAACGATCTGCATTTCGAAAAAAATCTGGCCAATTTGTATTCGAATTTTTTTCTCAGCATGATTTATCGAAACGCTATTAATGCAAATCTCTTTGTTTTTAACTGTTGAAATCAAATAAATGTAATGTTGGAGTTGCATCATGCATTAGTCTTATGAAGTAAGATCATAGTATATGAATTTTCTACTATTCTTTCCATCGCTTGTAAAGATGCAGATACACACTTAAATCGAATGCCGAGACTGATTTTATAACAGAAATTGTTTAAAAGACCGGAAACCATCAAAATACATTATTAACAACTGCATGTTGTTCAACTTACATGCATTTTAATATAAAATATAAATTTGTAGTGACAAAAAAGGTCATTGCCAAAAGTAGAAATTCTAGCGTGAACGTGCACCAGGTCAATTATAGAATCATATTTTGAGTTGAGTACTTTCGTAATGAAACATGTAAATTGTAATTATTCGTATTTACATTTTACTAAGATTAAATTTACACTTAACACTTAAAACGAATGGTGTAGCAATAATTTTAGTGCATGACCTACCATTTGTCATTTTAAATAATAATAATAACTTACAACGCAGTTAAACATTTGAAGATCATCACATATACATTAACTGGTGATATGTTGCATTTAGCGATAATTAAACTTATTGAGCCACTATAAGCAAGCAAAAGTACAACATAATATTGATTTGATTGAAACATGTCGGTACAACATAACAGAAGAAGCTCTGTAANGTTATTTTTATCTTCTTTGCAAATGTGCGGAAACGAAAGTGCTTTGCCCGCAAAAGTAAATGTATCAACTAATATGATTAGTGTTTATTTTAAGCATATCCAATCGAAAAACACCTTAAAAACGACATAATTTCGACCCCTATCGGCGCTATTTTTATGAACGAGATTTCAGGCAGGAATTTTTCAGTATTAAATTAGCAATACACAGTTGCCTCCCTTGCGCCCATCGCTACTATATGCCTATTGCTGAAAGATTTTGGAACAAGGGGCGTTACCGTTTTCATCGAGAACACACATGATTCCATGCAGTTGCCGAACTAATGCAACTGGATTCGTTAAAAGACATTAAAAGCAACGTGATTACAAAACTTACAGATCTCATGTTCGGCCTTAAAATTGAATGTTTTATTAACTTCAACTTTCTCGCTACATTTTTTGTTTTGCTGCCATTTTTTGTCGACCGAATGCTCGGTTGTAAAACGCCATATCATTGGTCAACACACTGCTGGCTATTTGAACAACCAACCAGATGACGAATTGTAAAATTAAAATGATGTACATATGTAGACGAAACACCGAGTGACATGTAGCGAGAAAGTTGAAGTTAATTGAATATTGAAGTAATTAGCCAAACAGGCTGAAACTGTTCCCAGTGCATGTAGTGCGGAAAAGCGAAAAAAATTGCGCAGATTGTTGTCAATAAACTGCATAATTATGCTCTTATGGATCATACGATATAAAAACATAAGAAAATGAAATGTATATGCATATAAAGATAAAACATTTTTTTGGATTTTAGCGTTCATAATCGTTTACCATAAAGCCATAAACACATGATAAATTTAAACACATTTAACTTGTTCAACTATATGGTTTGATTGAAAATTAAAGATATACAAAACATTTAAAATGGCCTCGATAGAGTAAAACATACACATAAATTAATTATGCAGTTTATTGACAACAATGACATAAACGTAGTTAATAGTACATACCGTAATCAAACGGTATTGCTGTAAGTTCTTCCTTCTGGTTATGATGAAGTTGCACTGCTTCAGCGTTAATGCAAGTAATTATTGTCTTAACACTTTTAATTATTATTTAACGTTTAACAAACAAAGTA
>VMBQ01013758.1:0-17032 GCA_007657795.1 Dreissena rostriformis | reverse complement strand
GTATCTTAGGTACTTAAGGTTACCTGTGAATCAACAATCACGGTAGTGGCTTATAATTATTTGCTATTAAAATAAGAGATTTGTTAGTAGGGAAATACAATAATTTTCAAGGGAAATAATTCATATAATTATAAATCTCAGATTATATATTTCTTTACCAAGAATTTAAATTTAAGTTCTTTTCACAGTTACTGTACAGATTTTATATTGTTTATTTATAATTCAAATGATTGATTTGTCAAAGGTTTTGTTTAAGTGATATAATTATCATTTCTTTTCTATACCTATTTGTCAATGGTAGGTTTCATTACTTACCTGTGGACTAATGTCCATAGATACAATCTCTGTGATTTAACCAAAGCCCCCCCCCCCCCCNTATAACTGTTCCACTCTGTTAAAAAACATGGCCAACAGGGGTGGAGCAGTTCCTATGATGGCTTAAGTGAAAACCTGAGAAAGCTATAGAAATCATTGTTTGCCTATTTGTCATGAAACTTGCACTTAACATTCGTTCTGAAAAAAAAATATCCATAATATTGGAACATTTTCCATGTCCGTTGAAAAAGCATGGACACCATATATGGCTGTATTGAAACGTTGTTTTCGTGAACACCTTACTCAGAAAGTTTGTATGTCTGATGTTCTCGGTCAATTTCTAAAATAAATAGAAATTATCACAAACGCTGCTCAGAATAGTTCAGTTTCTTCGGGTCTCATGTGACTGATCTAGGGCCAATGGTCCTCTTCTCTGTGTGTGTGGTTTGCGTGTTTTAATTCAAATTCTTGCTTGTATAACAACTTCGTTTCACCATTTTTTCAGGGACAGACGTTTCAGATATAGCATTTGCAGTGTCGGGCGAAAATAAGTATCCATATACCAAATCACCAACTATTGCTGCTTCCACGTTGGTTTTTTTTAAGTCCAGTGGCCATGATCTGTGTTGTTCTTTTGTAATTTATGTATGTAAACATGTTTGTTGAACATGTAGCTACATGAGAATTTCTTTAAGACGTTTTGCTTTTGTTAAAAAAAATGTTGTGTTTATACCTAATGCATGGCTCTCAATGTGTACGAAAATTAAGTTTGTTCATTTTATTTAATTTACTTATTGAGATATTGCAGTATTCAGTTGATAATATTTCAATCGGAAATAGTAGCAACACCGTGGTCACTTGTAAGAAAAAATGTGTGACTCAAATATACGTATATATTACAAGAAAGCATAATTTAATGCAATACATATTACAAATGTTAGAATTACATCTCTAACATTTTAAGAGAAACCCACCGTATTCAATCTCGTCTAGTTTTATTTATTTTCTAATTCTATTGCAATTTATACACGGGCTTGTGTATATACTCATTGAATCACTGAAATTTACCTTCTTTTATTACATGCTTCTGAGACAATTACAGTGGAATACCAATGAAACTTCGCAATATACTATAATTGCATGTTCATATTGTATTATCCGTGTATATGTGTCTTTCTACATTTGTAATAATGTTTGATCATGCATATGTCATTGGTATATTGAAATAAAAAAGGGCCTGGTAAACATTGAAAACAATAAGATGAATACAAGATGAAGGGAAATTAATTAGTAAATATTTGAACAACTATGTCAAAGATATGATATGGCAACTGAATTGTTAATAGTTACGTATGTTAATCTTGTATACGTACAATTAATAAACTGAACAGAACAGAACATGTGTTATGACTTACACAATGTACATCGTCAGTATAATAAAACAAACAAATAATGAATAAAATTCATGTCGCGTTTATCCTATAATATATAATTTCAGTATAAACGGCATACAAAAACATTTCCAAAAAAATTAAACATCGATGGGCGTTGGTAATCGTACTTTGCTACATATTGTGTGTGGATCTCCTCTTAAAATGGACATACAAGCATGAAATGAAAATCCTCTTCAATATCTTGTGAATTATAAAGTAAACAATAACGCTGATCCCTAGTTATTATATTTATACCATATTTACCAGTTTGTATTCCTAGAAGGTGAACCGATAGTCTTAAGTCTACAGAAAAACATTCTTAAGCTGCTAGGTAGTAAACGTAGGTATGATTCGTAATAAAAATCGTTTTTGAAAAAGACATAATTACTAAGAACATGGTTTTTCTGAATGAAATTGTTTATGATACGTTGTTTGAAAATACTGAGAAGATTTTAAACGACATCGTCGGCATCTGCAAAGATATATAAGAAACCAGAATTGATCAGCAATAACTTTACAGTATGTAACCAACTTTTTAAGCCATGGTTACTATCTTCTTTGGCTCGCTCATAAACCTTTTTGATAATAATTTCTGTATGTATAATTTTACTCCAGTATTTAATAATTTTTGGATACATTGAAATGAACAGAGGGTGTCTATCTAATTCCCAATATACAACCGCATTAGATGCATTAGTTTGCAAAATTGCAGGTGTATTCTCGCTAGAAACTTTGATTGTTGAAATCTGTATACCTCTGCTGAATAGAACCAACAAATAAGTCGAAAGAATTGACAATATCTTTGGCTTCATTAGTTCTTACTTTTTACAATGTTGCGGTTATATTTAACATGCCTTTATAGCTTTATCTGCTAAATATTCTTGGTTCAGATTTAAATTCCAAGTGTAGTTGAAAACAGTCCCAAGATAATTAAAATCGTCTACAACCATTAATTCTTTGCCATCGAAGTTCAAATTTTAATTGGATAACAGTCTGCCCCTCTCTCTGAAACCTATAATTTAGTTTTGTCTGTTAACCGTAAGTCCCCATGTTTTACAATATTGAGTGCAAAAGATTAATATTGGTTTGCAATTCCTCTGGCGATTTCGCAAAAATTGCCATATCGTCTGCAAAAAGAGAAAGCATTAACACAATATTGTCTTATTACTCAATCTGAATTAGGTTCATTTTGCAAATACAGTTCAAGGTCATTAACAAAATCGGCGAGATAACCTCACCTTGCCTGCCACAAACTGCATATTCAAAAAATCGCAATAAATGTAATATGAGTTTACACATGATTTTACTATCTGATACATATCCCGTATGATTCTTAACATTTTACCTTGAACATGAATAACATTGCAGTCAAGTGGGAGTCAAAAAATCACTATAAATACGAGATTTCTCCCATTTTCCATTTGATGAAAATGAAAATAATGATGAGACAAAATAGAAAATGTTTCAAATTTATAAAAACTTTAAACATACTTACATGATGATCAGCACAACATTTAAAACAATGCTAACATGGTTTTCATCTAATTTAAATGAAACAAAAAATGTCCATATTTAATATTAATTTAATGAAAAAATCTAGTGCAAATATTGAGGCAGCAACAAAATAAACGTATACCATTTTTAATAAAGAAAGATAACAGGTTTGTACATGATTTACGATAAATTATACATTGTTTTAGCAATATATTGCTTTATGTGCATTTGTAAACACGTTTTTCCAAAGATATTCACGCGTTCTCAGTAAGCAAGTGCATTTGGACCATGGTAAAATATAAAAAATAAGTGTTATAGAACAGTTTATTTAACTATTTAACAATAAACTATAAGGTATTTCAACCATTTTTGCAAAAAATTGTGAACATCATTTAACAAACAAACATGTCAAGACAGTCTTGAAATAACCTACCCAGCAACAGAAAAATTGAATGCTGACATGTGCGTTACCAGGGGAATGCATTCAAAAACATTACTCATTTACATATGTATGTATTCTTAACATCTGAATGTTACGTTATCCTGATAGAGTACACATTTGTGAACGTTTTCTTTTAATTTAAGTCGTAATACAATTTTTTGAAATTAAAATATGTGTCTTTCTTTAACAATCTAAAAAACCACAATTATTTCTATCATTAAAATCTGTTCAGAACAAGATTCTTAGTTAAGACAATATTCTGACAAATTACATTTTATAAACATTATGGGTTTACATTAATAAAAGATCGACACATTTTTAGAAATGATCTCACAAAGAGATTAAAATGAATGGTCACTTATAGTTAAAGCGATAATTATATACCATGGTAAAAAGTAACGGACATGTCATGAACTGCTTTTTCATATTAAGAAATCTATGGTTCGATAATATATCAAATATGGCACATACGTGCATTTTTAGAGTTTCATATCAATATAATATCAGAATCTAACATAACTTCATCATTCAACAACATTCATAAATGATAATATTTTGGTTTGACACAAAATTTCTTTGAAATTGACACAGTTTCACGTTATGTATAAGAATATGTAGTCAATGAAAGCTTTGGACATACTAAAACCCTATAAATCATCGTGCCATGGAATGTAAGAACATTATGATTGTTAGTGGTTCAGTTTAAATGACATATCAACATGTTATATACAATGGAAGTGTGTTGTTCTTAAATTTGAAATGTCCGTTACCAAACATCTATAAGATAAAATGCATATCTTCACATGAAGCAAACAATTTATAATGACATAATCAACTATTAAAAAGTGTAACAAAACAAGTCAAACAGCTTAACTATTGAACTGGCGAATATTTCAAAACATTAAAGTAGGTCTCTGTTACTTAAAGTAACGAACATGTCTACAGTAACAGTCATGTAATTGTTTTCACTGGTGGTCAAACATCTCCTCAACCAGTTTCATATCAGAGGGTAGAATTTGAAGCATCCGCTTTGATTTACCAACTGACGTCGGTTGTGTAACTTTACATAGTATTTGATCGTGGTCAACCCAAATGATGTCCGGCCTAGGTGGCCACTGAAAGGCCTTTTTCTTGTGTTCAAGGAAAGATATTTCCACAGTATTGTCTGCATAGTCTATATCCAATACCTTTCCAACATACCATTTGTCAAGATATTTGGCTGCAACATAATCAGTTTCTTTAACATTGACAAGCTCAGGATTCTTATTACTGCCATTGCGTTCATCTTGCGTCTGCATAGGCGACGTGTTAGGGTCTTCATTTACAGTGATCTCATCCATCCATGTTTTACATGATGTTTCAGGATTTATACACTCTTGGCAATAACAACTTGTGTAACGAATTGCGATCATAGAGTTGCCTTTCCCCTTCACAGCATGTACTTTCATTGTACCTCGTACTGGTTTCAGTTTCAACTGTGAGAGTGCCTTAGCCTTCTCTTGACATTTTGCAGTTTCAACAAATACAAATCTCACATTGTTCATGGTGCAGAATTCTGACTGAGTCCATGCGTAAAAGTCATCCGAATCCTGAATACACACCTTTCCCGATTTTACAGCGTTGTCTGCCATTCTTTTGACGGTACCACCGAGACCGTCACAGGGGCCTTTGCCGTGCCCGGCCTCCCAATAATTCCATGTTGCGCTAATATTGTAAGTCATTTTGTGGTTCGCAACTGCATTGAAGATGACTTTGTTTCGATATTGGGAGGTAGGGCTATCTGTCCAATAGTGAATATGCTCCATCTGTGGGTTCAATGATAGCAGATCAGGGATCAACTTCTCGACAAAGGTAAGAACAGTTGAAGAAGCATGAGACATTTCGTCAGAAATGTATACGAAACTCTTGTGTAGCAATTCACTTGGGTTTAATTTGAAATACACCACTATCGGATGTAATGTAACACTCGTTTGGTTCCAGTAAGCTGACTGGATCTCCTCTACCGACTTGCAGGCGTAATTTTCACTGAAATCCATGTGGACGATGCAATGATTTTCAGGTAAGTTCTCTTTTAAAGTTTTCATCTGGCTGTATTGTGTTTTGATTCTAGACACGTGTTCTTCAAACTCACTGCTTTGCTTTGTAACGTGCTCAACAAACTCTTTCTTTGTCATATTAGAGTTGACTACTTTCATTACTGACTTCTTCTGTCCTTTAAACTCCGTTTGAACTCGTTTCCATTGACTTACTACAGTAATGTTATCTTCATGGACTTTGTCTTCAATGTCTTTAATCAGTTCTGTTCTGTTCTCTAACATCGTTTCTCCATTTAAAGGGGTATTGAAATGTTGTCGCTTTACAGCCTTCAGAGTCAGTGACATGTTCTGATGTTTAGTGCATAAACATGTGTCTCTTGTTATGAGAGACGTGAGGATAATATGTCGGGGCCGAATCCTGCAAAACGAAGAGAGCGACAGCTTGGTACTTGGGTTTTCGCTGATAAACTTTCGGTAGAGTGTTTGCAAATAATCTGTCAGAACCCTCTTCTGTATCTGTGTACCTGCTTTAGTCTTAACGGCGTCAGCTTTTCCTGGCATATTTCTCGAGTTGTCATCGCGCTCAAAGAATGCAATAACTTTTTCTCTATGCTTTGCTATTTCTCGTGTGCGTTTGTTGTGCGGTAGGTCAACATTCTTATTCGTTATCTTCGACAGAGTGTTTCTACACATTCCAGTTCTACCTGCAAATTTTCTAAGTGTCCTGTATTTCTTAAGGACACTTCCAACAACTAGATTTTTCAGAAGCCTTTTTGTTTTCAATGGTGCTTTCTTGGACGATGACTTTATTTCATCACAAACTGCATTGGCAAATATTAATTCTTTTCTTACTGTTGATTCTTGATCCGGGGTTAACTTCATTCCTGTCATGAGCTTTCGGGCTTTAGATCTTGGTGTTGTAGGGCTTCTACATGCTTTTCGTTTCTCTCTTTGAATTGCTCTAGCAGTACTTCTGTACTTTCTTTTTAAGTTATCATAGTTTTCCCTCAAAGCTTTCATTTCCTTCTTTGTCTTTTGCAATTCTCTCGATACCCTTAATCTCGGTCCATTTGATCTGTTCGGAAAGTTAAGTCTAACCACCATTCTGTTCTGACTTTCTGACTGACTTTCATAGCCACTTGTGCTTGGCTGTTCAACATTATTTGGTTCAATACCTTGTTCAATAATGTGCGCTGCCACTTCTCTTTTTGCTGCTCTATACTTCTTTAAGTAGGCTCTGTTTTTCTTATTACGAATAGATCTTTGTTTTCTTGACAGCTGACTGTTTGGCACATAGGTATTTCGACGTCTGTCACGTTCTTTTGTGAGGTAAGTATTATTATCTTTGTCTTTCAGTCTTTGTCTATAGGCTTTTTGTATTTCTGCCCTTGATTTGGCCATTTCTACAATAGTAAATGAAAAAAGTGATTAAAATAAGACGTTGGCAAATCATTGACATGTTCGTTACTTTACATGACATGTCCGTTATCGATGGTTTGTGTATGGTGTTTAATAATTTAAATTTAAAACAATACTAGCGGGTAGCTTAAAATGATCTCCATTCGAAATTTCTATACAACAAACTGATATATTGAGAGTATGTATAGCTTGCATGCAAAAAAATGCCTGAACGAAACTAAAAATTGCATTTCTATGCAGCTAGATAATATGCACTATTTTCGATTTTAAATATTAAGGTGTAAAATATGCATATATACGATTAAATATGTGTAAAATGGTGACATACTATACTATTTAACACATTTCACAAATAAAATGTATTTTAAATTCAGTTTTGATAGAGAACCGTATCGACAAATCCATAATAAAAACGTGACATGTTCGATACCATCTGGTAACGGACATGTCTTAGTTGAAAACGCCTTTTGTATAAACATGTTAATGTCTATGACTTGAAATGATATTATAACATATGATCAAAGGTGTTTTCAATTGTTGCATTATAAAGCAAACACAATAAAACATGTATTAATAATAAAATAAATGTCTGCAAAAAATAACCTACCTCCGAAATTCCAAGTTCAAATTCCTGTTCCAATGCCACATGAAACTGTATAAATCGTCATATTTCAATACGTCACGTAATACGCAATACCATCAAAATCAATGACGTCATTGGCAAATTGGAGTATGGCGAGTATGGAAAGCCAGTTGTAAATTTCTGTAAGTTTTGGAAAATATCTAACGAACATGTCAGTAACGGAATCTTTCAATTTGTTGTCAAAAAGGCATTAAATGATTATTATTTCGCATACATGCATATGTTGTCTTGCCTTTAAATAGTATTTAAGCACTTCTTCAATACAAAAACAACTAATATACATGCAGTTTTATATTTGTGCATAATCTTTAGGTAACGGACATGTCAAAATTATGTTAATTGTACCGCTTAGCTTCGTTCTGATATTATTTGTCTTTTTAAACATAATTCTTAAAAAAAAACGATGATATTCATCTACAGTGAAGACATTTTACTCTTACGTAAGACATATTGTGGTATGATTAAGATCGTTTCCAGCTTTATCAAACAATCTCAATGATTGGTAACGAACATGTCGTTCACAACAAGCAAGTTAAAATCGGAAGATAACTGCTCATTTGTCAAGTGATTAACCTAAAACATTGGGTTTTCCGAGTATTTAGCATGTTGCTACAGTTTGGCTCTTTAAATGTAAAGCAATTCGTTTGGCAGTAAAAAAATAAAACAACACATGCTGCAGATATAAATTTAATCATCTTCAACGGCGACAGTAACGAACATGTCAAATATGTCAATTAAGTAACAATTATCAAATGCAGGTCCAAACAAATTATTTTCTTGAACTAGGACATCAACAACTGGCAGGATCCTATCATCAAAATAGAATAACTTCATCTATTGTAATTTATATTTGAACACAAACAGTCAGCGACGCAAATGCACCTGCTTACTGAGAAACAGTCATTGTCCAAATACAGTTCTTTAAACTTGTAATGGCAAAGCTTGCAACATGACAATTAAATGATTTCAGAAATAAATGGGGGAAACTAGTATTTGTATCTGTCTCGAAAGTGCTAATTTAACAAAGGTAAAAGAAATAACTTTTCAATAAAGTTAAAATATAATTTACGATACCGGACTTCAACAAATAATTTATTTACACTTATATACACATTTATTAACGAAACTGAGCTTGGTAGATTACATGCAACCATTAGAGGTTACACAACACCAAACTTGAAAATATGAAAATTGAAGCAATATGAATAAATTAAATTAAATACTCGTTAATCTGTTCAAATGTCCATTCGTTAAACCGGCGACCTAGTTGGCGACGTTGGCATACGTTTCTGTTGGGTTGAAGACTATCCTGCCTAGACGGGATCGGAAAAGGAATACTGCTTGAACTCGATACATACAAACGAGGTGAAACCACTTGACTGACTGTCCACAGGAGTGGAAATGGCATGACTGTCCGTGACTGAGGGGGTGTTTGGACTAAGAGGACTGGGATGTGAAAGAATTCATAAAAGGCAGAAGAACTGATGAGAATCACTGAGCCTGGAGTTACAGCAGTATAAGTATTAGTGTTCCTTCTCTGAGGACTCATGTAAAGTTGTTTAAAAGAATCAGAACTTGAACTACAGTCACTATCACTACCAGAATTTTGACAAGGCCTTAAATGCGTTTTGACCTTGTGGACAGTTTCCGATGCCGAACGTTTGTAAGGTTACACAGTTCTTTGATGACCTGACTCTAAAAGTTTCTGCCTTTCTCATATTTATGTTTCTCAGGGAGAGAGTTATGGGCAATACAATGTTCAAACAAGGCTTTTGCAGTTGTACTTTTGATTAAATGATATCAAATGAGTAAATCGCCCAACCGCATTTTGCGAACGGGTCTTAAGGTCTTGCAGTACAATATAGGGATAATACACGTTTTTGATGGCAGGATCATCTGCGAGCGCTCAAAAAATCCATTCCTGTCCGAGTGCGCAGCAAGAGGACAGGAACGGATTTTGAGAGCGCCCGCAGATGATCATGTCCGAGAAAATGTGTATTTTCGCTATTATTGCATAAACAAATCACACATACCAGAATAAATTAAAATAACATTAAAAACAATATGTCTTGTTCATTCGACATCGACAAAATAATTCGAGCATTTCATATGACGTCATAAAGTTCAAGGTTGTGTTTTACATATGCCTCACTCGGTCATCATCAGAAGTGACGAGGCTTTACCTTCGGATAGGCAGTTCTTTATTTACAATGTGTTTAAACAGTGGATTAATGCACATTTGAAATGCAGCCGCGAAAACAAAAGAAATGATGAATTATTTTGTCGATATCGAATGAACAAGACATATTGTTTTCAATGTTATTTTAATGGATAAGTAAAACACAAACAGGGCTTGAACGGCACGTTAATTGTGTTAATACACGATTTCTTCCGTTCACGCCCTCCTTTTGCCAAGTTTCTGCACCCCGCCAGAGGGCATTATAGACAGAGTTTATGCAATAATGATGAGTTCAACAACAACAAAAAACGTTGATAGGGTATATGGATTTGTAAGGATTTTTTATGTGTCCGAAAGGATTGCATGTAGGCAATAATCAATCGCTTCACAGTGACATTTATTATGCGCCTCTGTCCTGAAAAGATTTAAACAGAAATACAAAGTGTTTTTATAGACTCGCTGTTGTTTATTCCTACCTTGTTGGTAGGCTTGTTAAAGTTAAGTGGACGCTTAACATAGAATCAAGTTTGTATGGCTTAACAAACATTACATATACATCTTTTCATCTTTACATGTATCTCGTTACATTGATTAATGAAACAAAGTGTTAAGTCATACATTAAAATGAACCTTTAATAAATAAAAAAATAGGTTTATTCAATCAGCCTGTTTTAATTTATAACAAAGTTCTTCTTCAGATTTTCGTCCATTTAAATTCATAAGTCTAATTATGGAAACACAACATTTGTTTTAGCTCATCTATTTTTTGGAAAAAAACTGAGCTAATGGGTTGACCTGATCATCGGTGTCAGCGTCGGCGTCTGCGTCTGCGTCCGGTTAAGGAACGTATAGGTAAATGTAATGTAACTGTCGTGCAAAAGATTGTTATGGTCAAACTGTACTAATTTAAATCATTCTTAAATTTAATGTGAAACCTTCAACATTCGGAAAGAAATTAAGTAAACATTATGCACCCCAAACCATACATTTTCATAAACCTTCCAGGCTAAATGCATTTAAGATATAAAAAGGTACCTCATGCGATATGTAAAAACAACTTCGCTCGAATCAAAGTTAATATTCTCAAAACATAAAAGCGCTTTCTTAGTGAACGTCAATGCTTTCCCTGCACACAGGTCGAGAACTGGAAACAGGTCTTCCGTACTGGAAGACATGTTTAGAGAGAGTATAGCATTGTAAATCTTAATTAACATTTGGCAACCTGTCCATTGAACACTTTTTTAAATATAGATCAACTGATCAGCGATCGAGACATATGGGAGCTGGTTCCTATCGATTTGTCAACCATTTTCCTTACCAAGCCGAACGTCGAGGTTCACATTTTTTTTGAACGAGTTTCTTTTATTTTCTAATACAAAACATGGTAATTAAAATGGTTTCACGGTGATAATAAGATTTATGTAAGTAAGAGGTATCCAGAATGATTAATTGGTTTAATTTATACCACTTTATCAAAGCCGATACATGATGTTGACACGCTCGAGTAGCAGCTTTGATATATCCCCGTTTTAGCAAAAAAAATATGCCCCTGAAAGTGGGCATATAGTGATCGCACAGTCCGTCTTTCTGTCCGTCTGTCCGTCTGAAAATCCGTCATTCTTTGATTTAGGTTTCGAAAAATGTGGAAAAAACACTTTACGTTTAAGGTTTCAAAAAATTTGGAAAAAGAGGGCATATGCCATGCTTTTATCTTAAAATGACCCAACTTATTGTTTGTGTTGCTCTTTCAATCATACAGATTGACAAATGGCATATTAGCTATGTGTTATATGAATTTTATCAAGTTTATATGTAAAATAATGGGGGCATTTCGGTACCCTCTCTGCGTAACTTTTCGAAATCCCCGTTATAAATCGCTGTTCGGGTAATATTCTCTTTAGAAACATCGATTATTGCCATTGCAGAAGGGTTATTTATGACTGATACCACGATTGCACGGGGTAACTTGTAAGATGTCGGTTACCCGCACGAGCGTCAGTTATTGGCAGCTTCATTATGTAACCTGACCGAAATCCCCGCTATAGAACGTTAATTTATTTCAGAAAATGACAAAACTTATTGTTGTTTCGCACTTCAAATAATACTGATATAAACATGTCATATTAGCAATGTTAAATAATATTATCCCAGTTACATGTAATAATATGGGGAATTTCGGTACCCGCTCGGCGTCTAAAAGCGTATTGAACTTACCGAAATACCAGTAATAGAACACTATTTCGTGTAAGATACATGTGAAAACAAAGTTTTATTGCTAGTTTTATAAATACCATTGGTAAATACCATTGTACAATTGTTATTTATTACTAACACCATCTAGACGTAGTTCCACGTGGGATGTCGGTACCCGCTTGTGTAACTTACCGATTTACCCGTTATAGATAGATAAAGCTATTTAAAAAGTAAACGTTTTTGCATTTGCATAATAAATACATGACATTAAACTCTTTTACCAATGTAATAGGGGATGAACATGCCCATCAAAATCATCCTGAATATCGCGTATTCTATAGGGAAAGACAACACTTTGGTGTTATCGTGTCGTGGTATTTTAACCGCTAGGCCACGATATTAAGTGGGCGGAGCGATCGTCGTACATGCGGGACGTGTATCATTTAGTATACTGTAACCGAATCAGAGCTTTTTGCCACTAGTCAGTGCGCATGCTCGAACATTTCTAATCGTTATCAGTAACAATCAACTTGCCTATATGAAGTCCTTCATCAATACTAAAGGGCGATCTCGTGAGATACTTCGGAAGTAATAAGGTGAATGGACTTATCGCAAAATAGCAGTAGTAGTAGTATATACCATAGGTTTATGTTATATGCTATAAACGAGTTAATATCGGAGATTTTACAAAGAAAAGTTGTTTTAAATTTTATCATATACATTTTCTGTTTAAATAATAACAAAAATATGCAGCAGTGAATTTCTATTGACGTTAAATGCAAGTTTGGTTTTAGTTTTCAGATGTTCGTCTTCGTGATCATTTCATCTATCATCGTGGCCATTGTGTCTGCCAGTTGTGATCCCAATCCGTTCCAAAACTGAGGCACATGTCATAATCCTGCGTGGACAGGCGACACTGCAGAATTTGCCTGCAGTTGTACATTTAAATGGTACGGACGCGTGTGCACGATTCGTAAGTGATTTGTGTTGTTTTCAATGAAAATAATCTAAGCCGTGTACAAGAGAAGACTCTCCGTTAAGGCGTATTGATTTGAAGAAAGCTCTGGTGTGACGCACACAGACGTTTATTATATATCCGAAGTAGTCTAGTGACAGAGCAGAATACATAGAGAACATTTAAAAAAGATTGAAATAAAAAATGAAAAAAAAATGAAAAACAAAAAAGGAAAATATTTTAACACGTTTGAACACATTTGAAAACATTTGAGAACATTTAAAAACATTTGAAAACATTTGCAAACATTTGCAAACATTTAAAAAGATTTGAAAACATTTGAAAACATTTGAAAACATTTGAAAACATATGAACACGTTTGAAAACATTTGAAAAAAATTGAAAACATTTGAACAAATTTGAAATCATTTAAAAACATGTGAACACATTTACATGTACATTTTCATTATGAAAAAAACATTATGTTTCAAATTCTTATATATGATAAAGGATACAACAGTTATTAAATATATTATTTGTATATTTATATCACTGGGTTAACAAATTATAAAACACATACTTCAAATATAATGTTCTAATAACACGAATTAACTATATGCACTCATGTATTAGAATATTTTTTAACATTTTGCACCAAAGATAATACAAATTTAATGTTCAATATGTTAATTAGTTCTACCTTATAACTATTCAGGAACATAAATCGCTAAGATGCACACGGCAATAACCAAGAAGGTTTTCAAAACAAATGTGTTGCAATGTGAGGAATGAACGTTTGTTACTTCTATTACAATTTTGTCAAAGTGCTATAACTTACAGCTTTCCGGTACATCGGATGCTTTGAGGACAGTTTGGACCGTTTCATGACTTTCAAGCTCCCCACATCGACTTCAAACTCGCCGCAAGAGTGCGCCACTCGCTGCCATTCCTACCATTACAGTGGCACGCAGGTCAGTAAATAGGACGTGTCCGCAAATAATCAAAAAGCACTGTTCCCCTCATACGTCATTTTGTTATTTAGAGTAGGCACCAGTTTATAGCATAATAAATCATTAGGCAAAATTCTGCACTGTTTGCAAGAAGAACTGTATTCTAAATGCTTTGATCGAAGAATTTCTCAGAAACATTGTTTAGGTTTAATATATAATAGTTATAATGAACAGCGTGTATATTGATGGAGATTAATAGTTTCGAACAGTAATGTTTGTTTTTTATGTTTTTTTAGGTCGGCAACGAGTGTTTATGTGGTGACTGTCTGAACGCGATGAAAAGGTCAGATTCCGATTGTAACATTGGAGTGCAGGGGACAAATACCAAACATGCGGAGCAAATTGTAGGATGAGCGTCTACAGCAACAGGGGTAACATTTCTTTATTTTAAATATTTTCAAAATATTCTTCGCCTGATGCAATATGTCCCAGAGGTTTGATGTGTCACAAATTCAGATAGTTTTCCAATGCAAAAGTGGTTTCAAAATATGCCACTAATGCCAATATTTGCCCTATTGGCCAAATGAGTTATAAAGACTTGTATCGTAAATTACGTCTCTCTGAACGCACTTATATTGCTATGTATACATTTTATCGTCAGACAAGGATTGCAAGCAAAGCCATTTTAATACGATACGGAATTCTCATTTGTGTTAATTAGTGTATACATGTTGAGCAACAAAACCAGATTGATTTATATCATGATAACAAACTACATACCACAGTTTGGGTATAGGTTCTTTTGCAGCCGAGGATATGTCGACTCATGAAAAGAAAAAAATCGTGGTTCGGAATCAACTAACACTCTTTGCTTTTTGAAAACTGATTGCTTTTGTTATTTCTATTGAAAAGTTTTGACTATCCATCAACTTTCTGCCTGAATATGGCGATACGTGTTTGAATTCTTATTTGCTAAGCATCTTTAGCAACGAGAATGATATGATGTTTTGCTTAGACACACTAGCCTGACTTAAATGACTATTTAAGAAAACATAGGCATCTTTTTTATAAGTATGGGCATGATAACAAAGACAGATTATTCTATGTGAATGTATTCTCACGATAAAGTATTTCTTCTGAAAATCAGTGTGTCATTGTTAATCAAGCACTTGTAATAATGTATAGTTTGTTCAAAACAAACGTGTGTAGAAAAGCAAAAATCGATAACACCAACCACAGAAAATTGCATAATACATAACATTTCAGATACAAAAAGCATATGCAGCCATTTCGACATCTTCCAGAAGTTTATCAGAAACAAAATAATCTTTAAAGTTATAAAGTCATATAAGTGTGATTCAGTCCTACAAATGTTACTTGCAAGTTTCATAACCATACTATCAGGAGTGCTTGCCAGATCTTGACCCGAGTATTCCGGAGCAATACTCATGACTCTGTTGCTAGGAATTTAGGATGAAACAACTCCAACATCTCGAATTCAGTTACATTCGCAGTCATTCGATAATTACCTCACAATGCAAACAAATAATTAGTGCTCTTTACCAGGTAACGCATGGTCGATTCCAGATAGCCACATGATAAGCTTAGCTCCCCTGTTGATACAGTTGAAGATTCACTTGTACCAAGGCATCATAAATTATATTAATACATGATTTATGGCGTGCCTTCTACTTTCAAACGTTTCAAAACATGTTTACATAACACATGTGTAATACCAACTAAAGACAAAAACAAACCAATGTAGTTTTCAAGCGCGTTCATTACTAGAATATAAATTAACGTCTTCAAATTCGATGGTGCGGTTTGTTTTACTTGCATCAATAACCCAAAATGTGTTGTTTAGTTATAAGATCTGTGGCTGTTTGTCTCAAACGTTGTTGAAGCACAGGAAACATTATCTTATAAAATGATTGCTGTATGTTTTTAGTGAACGTCTAGTAGTAAAAGACTATTATTATTTACGAATGATGGTTATTATACTACAACCACGTGCATTCAGAGCGCTTCTTAATCAAGCGAATACATAAATGGTTAAACAAGTAATGTTTACACAACATTGTACGAATCTAGCATTATGCCAATTATGAATTATTGATTATGAGTCGGGTGTTCGTGGATATAAAGCTTATTACAAGTGTAACACGATACAGATAAGAACTCTCTGCCGTTTTCTTTGCGGATATAAACACTCATCAACCACAGCAATTAATCGTGATGTGGGATGGCATACTTCAACCTCACGGCGACAATGGCCAAGCTCATGGTTTTAGACATACTTGTTAGAATGATAGAAGTACTTCTACCAAAAGATATATTTCAACTAGCAACGTCACGGATGGTGTGCAGATGTCAAACACGTGTTTGCGCAGATCAACATTACACAACTCTACGAGTCATATTTCGTGGATCACTCACTCATCAAAGACAAGATTTCTGACGAGTGGTCTGTAGGACTAAATTATTTCCAACTCAAACTGAGAACTTATAAAATTATAAAACCCACCGTTAGTTGTCAAAATTATTATCATGTATTTCCTTAAACCCTTGAGATTATGTACAGCACAATCAATAACGGATACGCTCCCATTGAGATAAAAAAATCAATCAGAACGCTTTTGATACTTAAAGGTTAACGACTGGCGTTGTTAAATATGCAGAGATAAATACAAATTACAAGAAGAATAACACCTTTTTAATTCGCATATCATACGCCATTAAGAATTCCATCTTCCATGAAGTGTTTCCCAAGTTTCTTAACTATGACTTCAGCTTAACTGACCATTAGATGTCACCTAAAAGTCATAATATTTGAGAAAGTGTACTACACAATTATTTGTATATACAGGTAGAACGCATCGGAATTCTATGAGGGAATATCTTTTAATATTCCCTTATTTCGTTGCAAAATTAAGAAAAACAGGTGTTTTTTTTCTCACTTTTATTGCATATAAA
>VMBQ01013757.1:0-14898 GCA_007657795.1 Dreissena rostriformis | reverse complement strand
GGATACGCGTCGGCCTCTGCCGCGCCATTTCTAGTTAAATGAAGTGCCATGCTTCCATTTTTGGTCAATGACAACAAATGACAGCAAAGCGATGATCTCATGAAATTGTTAAGGTGATGCTGATGGGGCTAGAACTGGTTAGCCTCTGATATTTCTTAGGTAACTGGCATGTGTAGCAAGTAATTTGGAAAAAAAATAATTTTGAAGACAGAGCAATTTGAAACTAGAAATGGCGCGGCAGAGGCCGACGCGTATCCCCACACCGAATGTTTGACCTAGGTGTGCCCCAGGGTTGGTAACGGGGCCATGCATAGTCGAGATTGACCGTATTGTCATCAGAGAAGTTCAGTATCAATTAGAAGTGAATGGGTGTAGAAATGAAGAAGTTATAGTAAAGGCAATTTTGGGTGGGTGTGACCTATGTGGGCAGGGCGCCCCAGGGTTGGTAATGGGGCCATGCATAGTTGAGATTGACCGTATTGTCATAAGAGAAGTTCAGTATCAATTTGAAGTGAATCGGTGTAGAAATGAAGAAATTATAGTAAAAGGCAATTTTTGGTGGGTGTGGCCTATGTGGGCGGGGCGCCCCAGGGTTGGGAATGGGGCCATGCATGGTTGAGATTGACCGTATTGTCATAAGAGAGGTCCAGTATCAATTTGAAGTGAATCGGTGTAGAAATGAAGAAGTTAATGTAAAATAACCTAAAAAAATGAGTGATAATTTCTGACGCGGCCCCACCCCAACCCCCATAACTTTTGACCCAGGGGTCAGATCAAAATTCCAAATAGTGCAGGGTCGCACATATGCTCATAGCTACCATGTGTGTAAGTTTCAAGGTTCTAGTGCTAATAGTGTAGGAGGAGATATTGGCCAGGACGGACGGACAGACGGACAGACAGACAGACAGACGGACGGACGGTGGAGATAACCACAATATCCCCACCTTTTTTTCAAAAAGTGTGGGGATAACAAATGAATGCATCATATATGTCTGAAATATTTGATATTATGTTAATTTTAACCTATTTATTAAAGCTTGATTGCATTGGAAGCCTCTCTCCAGTCCATTTCCTGGGAAGATCAAGTACTTGGTGTCATTGAAAAGATCTTGAGGAGGCTCTCTGAAGGCGAAGCAGTTATCAAACAACCTTTATCACACCTCCAGACGGACATATCAATAATACAAGTGCGGCCTAGGACATAATAATGAACATGTACTTTAGTAAAATACATTTACCAAGATCTTAAAAGGTACAGAATGCTGCTTAAAAGAGCAGGAGGCATCTGAGACAGTGTGTTGATAATGCATCATAATATGGCTGAATTCAAGTTTTTAATGATTATGGATAAGGCTCGACGGCAGTCTTTTCCTTTGAAGTTGAAATCTTTCGGGAAACTTCTATTTATCTCAAGACATTTTTTAATATAAACGAAAAACGTTGTCACTTAAAATTTAGTGGAGTGCAGCCTTATTAACATTCATATTGGATGTTCGTACACGTAAAGGATAGTGCAAACCAATTATACGTAGTATTTTATTGAACGATTGCACGATAAAACTATTTTAAATTATTGACATGAACTTACTTCATTCAAAATTGTGTAAAAATGTTGCAAAATCACCTTCGCTGTCCTCAACTTTACTGTATGCGTAATACGTCACCAAAATATGAGTAATTTAGGAAACTGTGTAAACATTCGTGACGATTACACTCGGAAGTTCTTTCATTTTCATATAAATAAAGATACACGTGTTTTAAAAACGGATTAGACCAAATATAAGTCAGTTATGGGCAGGATAGGAAAGCCGCAGAAAAGCAAGAGGCATAAAAAGTTAAAGAAAACATTTGACAGTTCGGCCGAACAGTAAGTATCGGAGAACTTTATTAATGAAAACATTTCTTCACTGATTTAAACGGGTGATGGTCGTTTCGTGCAACTACCAGTTCGTGCCACTGATACAGTCAAGTTACCATTACCGGATCAGTAGCGTAATAAAGTTGTTCTGGTGAAAAGCAAGAAATGTTTTGAGACTGCTTTTACACCAGTTTGATAAAATATTACCTTTGCTTACTGTTTTAGCGCATAGTCTTATTTTTAAACGCAGGCAAAATGTATTTGTGATACATTTTTTTCGCCTCATAATTCATGCATTATCGGATCAGTTGTAGCCATAACGGATCACGTGGTCGAAACAACTCGGGGGCATTTAACACACTATTTGAACTATCGAAACATGATCTGTGTTGTTTACAATGACCAAGTTACATTGCCAGATATCAATTATATTCATTTTTTTTTGTTATACATTGTTTTCTATATGTGATCGTGTATCTACACATTGTTTTCTATATGTGATCGTGTATCTACACTTTACGCATGGTGTTCTTGTGTGAATTATCTGTTGAAAATCCTAAATAGATCGAAAATATAGGGGCATTTATAAACGATGTAAATTGTTTGAATCATTTCTAATCATCGATATTGAACATGGAACATGAATGAAACATTAAGATTGAGATCACTTATTGAAAGAATCAACAAGATTTGCATATATTTTAATATAATATATTATCAATATGCATATTATCACGCTTGATCCGTTATTGCCTTAATTCTTCATTTCATTTAAGGTGTTGCAAAATCTTATACACGAATCAAAACTGAAATGGACTTTTGCAGGCAGAAAGTATCCTAAATGGCCTTTAAATTAATGCGTAAACTTCTAACTTACCAACTAAGTTAAAGCATGTGGTCGCGAATAATGTTCAACCTCGATTTGGAAACGAGACAGAAGTCAACAAAGTCGTATATACATGTCAGCTAAACATACGGAAATGTTTGACAAAGAGTAGCTCCGATAAACGACTCAATCATTGCGTTTTAAAGAACAGGCCTTGAAGATGCTGTGTGCAAAATATCATCTAACTAGAAATGGCGCGGCAGAGGCGGACGCTTGTCCCCACACCGAATGTTTGACCTAGGTGTGCCCCAGGGTTGGTAATGGGGCCATGCATAGTCGAGATTGACCGTATTGTCATAAGAGAAGTTCAGTATCAATTAGAAGTGAATTGGTGTAGAAATGAAGAAGTTATAGCAAAGGCAATTTTGGGTGGGTGTGACCTATGTGGGCAGGGCGCCCCAGGGTTGGTAATGGGGCCATGCATAGTTGAGATTGACCNGAAAAAACAATATGACCCCCAGTATAGACTGGGGGACATAAAAACACATGCTTCACTGCGTCTTTGTTTTTTAATGAACCTAGAATCGCTGGAAATGATGTCGTCTAAGACTTGTATTCAATGAAGGTCAAAACTAGTTTATCTGTGGGTTTTTGTTATTAAAAATAGACTTGCAACAGTCTGACAATTGTTCATACCAGGTAACTTGATTTTTGGTGTTTAAAAAGTGTTTTTAATGTTTAATAATCATTCATAACTGGAAACTTTAAAATTGTAATATATTTAGTTTTTTTTAATGGAACTTTTTTTTTCATTCGTCTGGTGTTTGGCAAAAGGGACAGACACATCTCCCTTCTTTAACTTGGGTGCAGTTACCTTTAAGCACTTATGAGGACATTGGGTGAATAAACCTCTAATGTTAATTCACAGGTGTTGGATGTGCCTGATGTAAATAAATACGTCTTCAACTTTTTCAATTTAGGAACACGAGTCAGAAACACCATCCATAAAAATGGTTTGGCCTGACTACGAAATACAACAGTCAGGTGGTCTTCATTGTGAAATGAAAACAGAGCAGACGGTATAAGTTATAAGGTTTAAAAATTGATTTTTAAGTCATTTGATTGTTTTTTGAAGAAAAAACCATTTAAGGAAAATAAGGAAGGAAGATTTTTATTGATTAAATTCTTTTTTACTTTTAAAATACTTGTTTAAATTAAATTTTGTCAAGTGACAGTTTCCTTCCGTGGGAACATTTGTGCAACACTGTGACGCCAAATATCGCGCATGCCCATAAATCTCGCGTGATTAAAACACAAATTGTAAATACAGCGAACCAAGATTTACGGCGATTTTAGGTATGTCTACGATAAATGGTTTTTGTAGAATTTTTGTATGAAGTCTTTTTATTTCACTCTTTTTATATGCACTTGTTTGTACTTCTTTAATCCTCTAAGCTTTTATGAGTACATTCGTACAGCTCCCAGCGACCCGCAGGGTCAATATAGCTGGGAGTTGGATTATTGCAACTTATGGACATATCACTTTCTGAAATGGTCAGAACTGGGTGGGGTAATATTAAAGAATAATTCCTTATATAAGCATTCTATATATAGTTTGGAACAATATGCACAATTAATATAGCATATACTTCAGTGATACATGAACCAGTTCTAATGAAATCTTTCAAAAAGAGTAAATAATCACATTTTTTCAACTTATAAACCACTTTCTTGAAGTTCTTCCTGGGCGATCAAACTCCTTATTTTCTTATTTTCTTCATAAATCCACTGATACCAGCTGGAACATACAGCACTGAAGAACAAAGTGTTAAGAGTATCATTAAATATAACACACTAGAAACACTGAAAAAGCATCCTTTTTTGTAGGAAAAAATGTAAACAACTGGAGTCAAAAAAATAGTAGGAAAAAGTATGGTTGACCAGAAATGACAAATATAAATTTGATTGAAATTTTGAAAATGTGTAAAACATCACTTTAACAAACACATTTATATATCATTATTTATATATAATTAATATACACTATAAAATTAAAGGGATTTTATTAAAATGTTTTCAATATTTCTGTATCTTTCATATTTTTGTGTGTAAATTATCATTTCTGGGCTACCATGCTTGTTCAAGTGTACACTTTTTTGACTCCAGTTGTTTACATTTTTTCTTACAAAAAAGGATGCTTTTTTCAGTGTTTCTAGTGTGTTATATTTAATAATACTCTTAACACTTTGTTCTTCAGTGCTGTATGTTCCAGCTGGTATCAGTGGATTTATGAAGAAAATAAGAAAATAAGGAGTTTGATCGCCCAGGAAGAACTTCAAGAAAGTGGTTTATAAGTTGAAAAAATGTGATTATTTACTCTTTTTGAAAGATTTCATTAGAACTGGTTCATGTATCACTGAAGTATATGCTATATTAATTGTGCATATTGTTCCAAACTATATATAGAATGCTTATATAAGGAATTATTCTTTAATATTACCCCACCCAGTTCTGACCATTTCAGAAAGTGATATGTCCATAAGTTGCAATAATCCAACTCCCAGCTATATTGACCCTGCGGGTCGCTGGGAGCTGTACGAATGTACTCATAAAAGCTTAGAGGATTAAAGAAGTACAAACAAGTGCATATAAAAAGAGTGAAATAAAAAGACTTCATACAAAAATTCTACAAAAACCATTTATCGTAGACATACCTAAAATCGCCGTAAATCTTGGTTCGCTGTATTTACAATTTGTGTTTTAATCACGCGAGATTTATGGGCATGCGCGATATTTGGCGTCACAGTGTTGCACAAATGTTCCCACGGAAGGAAACTGTCACTTGACAAAATTTAATTTAAACAAGTATTTTAAAAGTAAAAAAGAATTTAATCAATAAAAATCTTCCTTCCTTATTTTCCTTAAATGGTTTTTTCTTCAAAAAACAATCAAATGACTTAAAAATCAATTTTTAAACCTTATAACTTATACCGTCTGCTCTGTTTTCATTTCACAATGAAGACCACCTGACTGTTGTATTTCGTAGTCAGGCCAAACCATTTTTATGGATGGTGTTTCTGACTCGTGTTCCTAAATTGAAAAAGTTGAAGACGTATTTATTTACATCAGGCACATCCAACACCTGTGAATTAACATTAGAGGTTTATTCACCCAATGTCCTCATAAGTGCTTAAAGGTAACTGCACCCAAGTTAAAGAAGGGAGATGTGTCTGTCCCTTTTGCCAAACACCAGACGAATGAAAAAAAAAGTTCCATTAAAAAAAACTAAATATATTACAATTTTAAAGTTTCCAGTTATGAATGATTATTAAACATTAAAAACACTTTTTAAACACCAAAAATCAAGTTACCTGGTATGAACAATTGTCAGACTGTTGCAAGTCTATTTTTAATAACAAAAACCCACAGATAAACTAGTTTTGACCTTCATTGAATACAAGTCTTAGACGACATCATTTCCAGCGATTCTAGGTTCATTAAAAAACAAAGACGCAGTGAAGCATGTGTTTTTATGTCCCCCAGTCTATACTGGGGGTCATATTGTTTTTGCCCTGTCTGTTTGTATGTTTGTTTGTTGGTTTGCACAAACTTTAACATTGGCCATAACTTTTGCAATATTGAAGATAGCAACTTGATATTTGGCATGCATGTGTATCTCATGGAGCTGCACATTTTGAGTGGTGAAAGGTCAAGGTCATCCTTCAAGGTCAAAGGTCAAATACATGGGTCAAAATCGGTTAAAAGGGGACACCTGTTAAAGAAGGACAATTGGAAACCGGTTCAGGGCAGTTTCTGTTTGTTTACAGTTAGGATTGTTGAATTTATGTAGTGTACTGGAATAGTCGGATTATATTTGAAGGTAAATCTGGTTTTGGAGTCAGAAAAAAATATTTCTTTGTTGAAATTTTTTACCCCGTCTTATTAGCGAGTCGATGCAAAATACATTTTTTGTAAAGCAAAAGTGGGGGCCCCGTCTTATAGTCAATCCGTCTTATAATCGAGGAAATACGGTAGTGTTTCACAAACACATCTTGTTTTATGTTGGATTCTAAATTACGAGGAATCTTACTTTGACATGCATATGTGTGTGGAAAATAAGTTTAAAGGAAAAACTTCATGATACTACTAAGTTGATTGATTTTACTTTAGTTTTTGTTTCCAATTTGTGATTTGTTGTGAATAAGGCGATCCATGGTTAGTTGAGGATATTAATGTTCACATTTGTGACTCAAAACATTTTCATGCTGACTAAAGTTTTGTAGTAGAGCATATCATTTATCAAGAGAAGCTAGAGAAAATATTTTGAAAATGATAACATTATAAATTTAATGAACAAATGTAAGCGATGAATGTTACATGTAAACATTTGAATGTTATGTAAAACTAAGGTTTGTGAAACACAGGAGAATAACCAGATAAGCTAAATTCATTGTTGTATTACCGGTAAGTGATAAAAATACCAGTTAAACGATCACCATAACAATTTTTTTTAAATTTGGCCTGTAACACCATGGGCCATCATCAACATTTTTGATGTCATGGGTTTAGACTATCCTGACCAGACTAGTATATATATATATATATATATGAGGTCTGTATAATGTACATCTGTGTTATCATTCTAGGGATTTGACATTTGGTCATAAGAGGGGCAAACCTCAGAATCTGCCAGTTGAGGATGAAGAACTTGACATGCAACATGTTCCAAGGAAATGGAAGGACATTCTTCTCGCTAAAGACAGTGGAGTTGAGAAGAAACGAAAGAAGAAAAACAAGAAGAATAAGTTTCGTTTAGGTTGGTAAATCGGGGGTGTAGAAATACTGTGACAATTTATCAACAAAGAAATTATAGGAAATTTTGATTCGAGATGAAATTAATTTTGCTATTTTACTTAAATTTTTAAAGGTTCTATTTACACACAAAAATTAAATTGAACTGATGTAGAAAAATTAATTTCAATTGTTAGTTCTAAATCAAAGTTAACAACTCGTATGTTTTGACAGAACATGCAATGATGGGTCAGGGAAACAATGGCCAAAACGTTTCTATTCCTGCCACGTCTCAACTGTCGCGTACAAACTCTTTCGCATGAAAGGTTAAAATAAGTTTCAGTGTACATGGCACTCACACTGGGCAGTAAAAGACCCTGGGTCATCTTTGGAAACAATGGGATATAACGTGTAACTTGCAATATCCAATGTCACCAACCTGACAAGTCTTATGGTAATGAGATGGTAATATGGTAAATGCCAGACGGTGTGCTCAATAATAATGACTGTTGACATACTGACCGTGTGTTTGTTTCAGATGAGAGCCAGCAGATGCTACCTGGGATGACTCGGCCCCTACAAAAGATACCCCGGTTTGTTCAGGGCAAGTTTGAGAAGGAAGGCAATTTCATGCGGAGAGTTGAGATGGAGACACATCGAGTCATACAGCGGGCCCAACTGGAGGTCAAATACAAGGTAGATCTGAGGCCCCAGAATGCGTGTTGACACTCTTTATTACCACAACCAAATCCCATGTACTGTATTACTGTTTGTGTATTGGCATCCTGCTATGTTCACAGTGCAGCAGCCATAATTAGCAGTGATGATTTCACAGATGCACTGCAGGAGAAACACTGCAGTCAACCTTTGATAAGTCGGCTTACAGAATTCAGAAAAAGATATTATATGGTGGATCAAGGCACTGATGGGCTAGACATTTCTTGAAATAGTCCTTTTATTAACTGTAATTAATAGTAAAATATTGCTTATGCCTCAATGGTCTATTTGGAAGATGTGCCTACTTTCTGTATAGTACTTTTCTCTTCTTGTATGAAAGCAAATAACCTTATTACAGACATGTGTTTTGTAGTTATTTTTGGGTAGCTTCTACAGTAAAAACTATTCTGTTAGTATTCCTCTATTAATCCTCAACTACTACTTTACTCTTTGGGGACACAATGCACAGCTTCGGAGGGATATTTATGTAAATATTTTTGAAAATTTTGCAAATACTGAGCACTAGTATCCTTTAGCATTTTATAGAGGTGTTACTGGTTAACATTTAAAAAAAACTTGACAAATATGGTAATTTTGAGAAAAAAATTATATATTTATATGTTCTTTAGTGTTTTTTTTGTTGCATAATTATAATTTTATGTCATAAGTATGGCAGAAGTTAATTCATATTAGAGCCCACTTTCATCTTAAATGCTAGGAAAATACTCCTTTGGAACCCTAATGCTTCAATTTAACCATGTGACATTTCAGTTCCGAGAACACTGAAATTAAGATTGGTTTTGTTTCAGGTTGATTTGACAGATGTCCAGAATCCTAATAATTTGAAGAATAAAAGACCAAAAAGTGATCGCAAGAAAGAGTGAGTGAACTATTTTCATTGTCAGACTTTCAGCTCACAACTTGGAATTTACAGATTTTGTAAATTATAAAGACTTATTCACAGATGTTTGTATATTTATGCCCCCCTTCAAAGAAGAGGGGGTATATTGCTTTGCTAATGTCGGTCGGTCGGTCTGTCGGTCGGTCCACCAGATGGTTTCCGGATGATAACTCAAGAACGCTTAGGCCTAGGATCATGAAACTTCATAGGAACATTCATCATGACTCGCAGATGACCCCTATTGATTTTGAGGTCACTAGGTCAAAGGTCATAGGTCAAGGTCACAGTTACTGGAAATAGGAAAATGGTTTCCGGATGATAACTCAAGAACGCTTACGCCTGGGATCATGAAATTTCATAGGGACATTGGTCATGACCGGCAGATGACCCCTATTGATATTCAGGTCACTAGGTCAAAGGTCAAGGTCGCAGTGACCTTAAGCAGTAAAATGGTTGACTGGAAATAGGAAAATGATTTCCGGATGATAACTCAAGAACGCTTACGCNCACCACCACTACTACTACCACCACCACCACCACCACCACCATAGTAACAAAACACATAAAATTATATTGAAAAAAAGAAAATAAGTTGTTCCCACCTGGAATTGAATTTGGTATCTCTCAATCAGAAGGGGAACACCTGAACAACTTGTCCATTTCTACCTGTATATTTGAGAGCAGATCATTGCCTTCCCAGTGTTGCATTTTTCCTTAGGTTTAGTGTTACACTCTTGAATCAGTTTCGTGGATAGAAAGAGTGCTATGGAGACGATCTTTAGATGGCAGCTAGTGTGAGTATTGGACCAGAACCTCACTAGGCGGACACCATATTAATTAAACCCCTTTGTTTGACATTTTCCATGTTGCTATTATGCTTTGTAGTAATTTTATGTGATGTCATGTATTAATGCTTGTAGGAAAAGCAGAGAAAAGAAGAAAAGAAAGTTGGATGCTCAAAAAGATAAGAAATTGGACAAATTGACAGATTTCTCTTCTCTGAAAGGTAGGCAATATCCTCTCTCTGTCATCCTCCTGTATCAAACATTCAATCAAAAGAATTCCGCTTGCATAATACTGGGGAAGTACAATTATGCTTTATCCTTAACATACAAAATTAGTGTGTACTACGAACAACTACAGCAGTGATGTTTTGCCTTGTATATTTAGTGTAAACAAGATGCTGGTTTTTATAACATTATATACATTATACCTCCCTTCTGTTTCCAATTGTAAAATTCCTGATACCCTTCCCTGCATAATTATCCCCCGCCACAGTCTGCAAAACTAACATTTTCGTCTTCATAGCCAATGTGGCTATGAAACTTTCAACATTTCATAGCCAGAGGCAATTTTTCATAGCCATTTTTTTTCCACTGATATTATCATGAAAGGACGTCAAGAGTCTGTATACATGTATTGCAATTAAGGGTTTGAGTTGTTAACAAATCAGTAGTGTTAAGACCTTTATTCCATTCTTGATGTGTGGCTTATTTACAAGAGTTCTGAGAATTCTACACAGAATTATGTTACTTTCATTGTTTTCAAAGTTTGTATCTGAGTCAGCATAATTATTGTCAGCTTCATGATCCACTGCCTTATCCATTGTCACATCAACTGCCTTTTCAAATATTTGGATTATCGAGATTTATGCATAAACGATATAAATTGTCAGTCATTTTAAAACAATTCGAGAATATTCGAAAATACAAGCTCATAACTTTGTTTACCCTTAATTGGACTAAATGCAACATACTTGCTGTTCATGTTTCCTGCGTTTTGCCAACACAGATGCATCTGTTGATTTTGGCATAGCCTTTTACCAGGGAACATAATAGCCGTTTGAGGTTTGACAGGGGTGTTAATGGTCCTTTATTTGAAATCCGGAAAATTTTGTCGGGGGTCTGGGGCCGCAGGTCCCCAACAGGGGTAAAGGGCAGAGCTCCCTCCTNTGTCCGGAGCCATATCTTGGAAGTGCTTTGGCGGATTTCATTGAAACTTGGTATGAGTATATATATGGATAAGACGATGATGCACGCCAAATGGCATTGTACACCATCTGTTAATAACGGAGTTATGGCCCTTTGTATCTTGAAAAAATGCTTTTTACTATAGGCACTTTTGTGTCCGGAGCCATATCTTGGAAGTGCTTTGGCTGATTTCATTTAAACTTGGTATGAGTATATATATGGATAAGAGGATGATGCACGCCAAATGGCATTGTACACAATTTGTTAATAACGGAGTAATGGCCCTTTGTATTGTAGTATGTTCATCCGTCCGATTTGCACCCATCCTTAAACAAAATATATGTTTTGGGGGATATCAATTCTACGAATTTGCTTGTTTAATATATACCACGACAATTGAACATAATATATCCCCATCAGGCTAAAATTTGTAATATACCACACACTTTGGTCTAAAAATAGTAACATGAGTTTTCCAAAGAATCAGAATCAGGTAATAATCAGTAGATGTATATTAAAAATGTATATACAGACATTGATTTGATAAGCCCTTGATTTTCCAAGTCAATAGATAAAGTAAATCTTGCCCCCCAAAGAGTAAAGTCACCGCCCCCCCATCAGCCTCAGTTAACATCGCTCTCCTCGAGATGCAATATTTACTATACCCATCAACTTGCTATGATATTGATATATTGTTTATTATGCCCCCCTTCGAAGAAGAGGAGGTATATTGCTTTGCTCATGTCGGTCTGTCGGTCAGTCTGTCTGTCGGTCTGTCCACCAGATGGTTTCCGGATGATAACTCAAGAACGCTTAGGCCTAAGATCATGAAACTTCATAGAAACATTGATCATGACTCGCAGATGACCCCTATTGATTTTGAGGTCACTAGGTCAAAGGTCAAGGTCACAGTGACCTGAAGCAGTAAAATGGTTGACTGGAAATAGGAAAATGGTTTCCGGATGATAACTCAAGAACGCTTACGCCTGGGATCATGAAACTTCATAGGGACATTGGTCATGACTGGCAGATGACCCCTATTGATTTTGAGGTCACTAGGTCAAAGGTCAAGGTCACAGGTCAAGGTCACAGTGACTGGAAATAGGAAAATGGTTTCCGGATGATAACTCAAGAACGCTTACGCCTGGGATCATGAAACTTCATAGGGACATTGGTCATGACTGGCAGATGACCCCTATTGATTTTGAGGTCACTAGGTCAAAGGTCTAGGTCACAGGTCAAGGTCACATTGACTGGAAATAGGAAAATGGTTTCCGGATGATAACTCAAGAACGCTTACGCCTGGGACCATGAAACTTCATAGGGACATTGGTCATGACTGGCAGATGACCCCTATTGATCTTGAGGTCACTAGGTCAAAGGTCAAGGTCACAGTGACTGGAAATAGGAAAATGGTTTCCGGATGATAACTCAAGAACGCTTACGCCTGGGATCATGAAACTTCATAGGGACATTGGTCATGACCGGCAGATGACCCCTATTGATTTTCAGGTCACTAGGTCAAAGGTCAAGGTCACAGTGACCTTAAGCAGTAAAATGGTTGACTGGAAATAGGAAAATGGTTTCCGGATGATAACTCAAGAACGCTTACGCCTGGGACCATGAAACTTCATAGGGACATTGGTCATGACTGGCAGATGACCCCTATTGATTTTGAGGTCACTAGGTCAAAGGTCAAGGTCACAGTGACTGGAAATAGGAAAATGGTTTCCGGATGATAACTCAAGAACGCTTACGCCTGGGATCATGAAACTTCATAGGGACATTGGTCATGACCGGCAGATGACCCCTATTGATTTTCAGGTCACTAGGTCAAAGGTCAAGGTCACAGTGACCTGAAGCAGTAAAATGGTTGACTGGAAATAGGAAAATGGTTTCCGGATGATAACTCAAGAACGCTTACGCCTGGGATCATGAAACTTCATAGGGACATTGGTCATGACTGGCAGATGACCCCTATTGATTTTGAGGTCACTAGGTCAAAGGTCAAGGTCACAGTGACTGGAAATAGGAAAATGGTTTCCGGATGATAACTCAAGAACGCTTACGCCTGGGATCATGAAACTTCATAGGGACATTGGTCATGACTGGCAGATGACCCCTATTGATCTTGAGGTCACTAGGTCAAAGGTCAAGGTCACAGTGACTGGAAATAGGAAAATGGTTTCCGGATGATAACTCAAGAACGCTTACGCCTGGGATCATGAAACTTCATAGGGACATTGGTCATGACCGGCAGATGACCCCTATTGATTTTCAGGTCACTAGGTCAAAGGTCAAGGTCACAGTGACCTGAAGCAGTAAAATGGTTTCCGGATGATAACTCAAGAACGCTAAGGCCTGGGATCACGAAACTTCATAGGGACATTGGTCATGACTGGCAGATGATCTCTTTTGATTTTCACTGCCAGCACCAGCACCACCACCACCACCAGCACCACCACCAGCACCAGCACCACCAGTACCACCACCACCACCGTTCAGTGACAAAAAACGTATTCACACAATGGCTGCCACTACAACTGACAGCCCATATGGGGGGCATGCATTTTTTACAAACAGCCCTTGTTAATAAAGATGTGATTAAATGAAAATCAACGGCAGTCTAGTTACTGTCTATATAGTTACGATTTGATCCTCTAATAATGGGTAACAAACGCTACTCTCTCTATGTAACTGTACATGTACGTGCCATTAAAATGTTGCCTGCCTTGCAACTTGAGCTCTCCTGTCAGATGCAAGCTCAACACCCTTCCAAAGTCACCAAGTGCTGGTTCTTCGCAGAAGGTAAACTCAAGGGTGACTTTATGCGAGGTTCCATGCGATTAATAGGTTTTAATCAAATTTTAAAATCTGATTTTCGAAAAGGAATTGCATTTCAATTCACTTTATATTGACTAGGGCTATTATGTGTACATAATTGTTAATGACGTTCATGACGATATATTTTGTAAATACAGACTCTCTACTACTTACGGAAGAATCTCACTATATCATGTTAATTGGCTTATAAGAAACAATATGAAAGAAAAAAAAAATCCCAAAGGAGGTAATTATTATCAGTATTTATAGTTTGGCCTATATTGGAGTAAACACTCTTTATTTATATTTGAAATTTATTGAGAACAAGTACTCTTATTCCATTTATTATCAAGAGAAATGTGGTTTCTTTGAACATGGTGACAATGTAGGATTTGTTTGGATAAGCTGTAGTTTGTTTTTGCCATGTTACCTCTGTTTGCTGCAGATCATGCGAGATTCTTTACAATGTATTTAATTTGTATTCATATTATCACATGTGTTTTTCACTGCAGACCATGTTGCGTTTGGAGAGGTTGCTATGGCACCACCAATTCTCACAGCCAAACCTCGCATGGCCGACATGGACGCTGATAAAGCCAGGGTTGGTGGATATGTTGTTTCATTAGTTCAACCCTATTTTTTAAGCTCGATTCCATTAAAAAAAACTTAGTATAATTACACTTGAATCAGTGTTCAGGGTAAAACCAGTACTTATTGTAGACTACTCCAAGGATTGCCGGATGGCTATGCTGACATCATATCCACTGTGACTTTCTTTTTTGTTCACATTATGTGTACAGTTCTGAATGAAAAATATTTTAGGGTTGATATTTTGAGTCAGTTTTAGCTCTTGGCATTAAAAAGAGTTTTTAGCTCGACTATATATATATATATATATATAGTCGAGCTAAAAACTCTATATATAGTGGAGCTATCCTACTCACCCCTGCGTCGGCGTTAGCGTGAGCCTTGGAATGTTTAAGTTTGCGTACCACCTCAAATATTTTCTATG
>VMBQ01013756.1:0-10072 GCA_007657795.1 Dreissena rostriformis | reverse complement strand
TGTACACCATCTGTTAATAACGGAGTTATGGCCCTTTGTATCTTGAAAAAATGCTTTTTACTATAGGCACTTTTGTGTCCGGAGCCATATCTTGAAAGTGCTTTGGCGGATTTCATTGAAACTTGGTATGAGTTTATATATATGGATAAGAGGATGATGCACGCCGAATGGCATTGTACACCATCTGATAATAACAGAGTTATGGCCCTTTGTATCTTGAAAAAATGCTTTTTACCAAAGGCACTTTTGTGTCCGGAACCATATCTTGGAAGTGCTTTGGCGAATTTCATTTAAACTTGGTATGAGTATATATATGGATAAGAGGATAATGCACGCCAATTGGCATTGTACACCATCTGTTAATAACGGAGTTATGGCCCTTGGTATCTTGAAAAAATGCTTTTTTTAAGGATTATACCATATATCAAGGGATTTGCACCCATCCATAAACAAAATTTATTAGGCGGGGATATCAATTCAACGAATTTGCTTGTTTCATTTGTTTTCCGCCTCCAGTCTTTGGCACTTTGAAACTGTTGAGGTAGTCTCGTGCATTCCTCTTTATGTCCCGTAGCTTTTTATGTCCCCCAGTCTACTGGGGGACATATTGTTTTTGCCCTTTCTGTTGGTTTGTTGGTTTGTTTGTTTGTTTAAACTTTAACATTGGCCATAACTTTTGCAATATTGAAGATAGCAACTTGATATTTGGCATGCATGTGTATCTCATGGAACTGCACATTTTGAGTGGTGAAATGTCAAGGTCATCCTTTAAGGTCAAAGGTCAAATATATGGGTCAAAATCGCTCATTCAATATACACTAACTTGAAGACTTAACAACTATTGCAGCTAGCAACTTCATATTTGGTATTTATGTGTAACTCATGGAGCTGGGGTACAATGTTAAGGGGTACAATTTTAAGGTCAAGGTCATCATGAAAGGTCAAATGTCAATTACAAAGGTCAAAATCTTTTATTTTAAATATGTCAAAACGTCAGTACCACTTGAAACAGATACTTCATATTTGACATGCATCTGTAACTCATACAGCTGAACGTATTCATCGGTGACATCTCAAGGTCAAGGTCATCCTTCAACATTTCCAATGCCAGTAATCATGCGTAAGCCAGGGTTCCTACTGGGGGCATAGTGTTTCACAAACACATCTTTTTTTTACATGTGTCTGCTGTCCTCAAAGCCACCCCACACGCGTTTATGGCTGCCTCAATCTCCTGCCACTTTTTCCGCTTGTTTGCCTCGGTCACCAATGGCCCATGCTTTCCCTCCAGCAGGTTCTTGTTCTCGATAACAAGCTCTAAAAGGATATCTATCTCTTTTTCGGACCACGAATGGCATTGACGCGAATTGCTGCTGTCTTGGTCTTCCATTTTTCACGTGTATTTTCGCTGTAGGATGTTGATGGCGGAAGTGGTTATTTTCCTAAAAATAGCAACTACCAGGACCGCAGTCGACTGACCACACAGTCATGCGACCACAGTCGCGGCAACTTGCTCCTTTGATGTGACGCGTGATCAATTGGCGACCGACGAGCGTCGGTCGACCACACAGTCGTGCAACTAAAGTCGGGTTTTGTAGTTTTTCATTTAACCGGACCCTGGTAATCCTTCATTATTTCGTAAGTAAAGATGGCCCTGTCGCCGTCAAACATCACATTGTACCATTAAATGCAGATAACCCGGTACCTGAAACAGGATATATGTTCAGTTATTGCTTTGCATTAAGTATCTTTAACATACAAGTATCTTTAACATAATGGTAACTGTAATTACATAAGAGATTTTCTAGAATTTGAAAACAAGAAGTAAAAATGATCAATGGCTTGAAAATGTAAGGGATCAAAATGACTAACTGTCTTAATTCTCAAGATGAATGAAATGTGTTTACTAAACCTGCTTAATGCTTTGATATGGATTTTATTTATGTTAAATGGTAAAACATGTTGTAAATTTAAAAGAATTATATTAATTGAAGACAACAAATAATTTTAGATAAACACGAATATTATAACAAGGTTGAGCACATGTGTATTATACTAGTTTATTTACATCATTTTTATGCCCCCGGTAGGGTGGCATATAGTGATCGCACTGTCCGTCCGTCTGTCTGTCCTTCTGAAATACCGTCACACTTGCGTTTAGGTTTCGAAAAATGGTCATTACTTTTGCAATATTGATCATAGCAACTTGATATTTGGCATGCATGTGTATCTCATGGAGCTGCACATTTTGAGTGGTGAAAGGTCAAGGACATCCTTCAAGGTCAAAGGTCAAAAAATATATTCAAAGTGGCGCACTAGGGGGCATTGTGTTTCTGACAAAAACATCTCTTGTTCAAATTACAGTTACCAGGTATGGTATATTAGTTAATGCATTTCAGAGCTCATAAAATCTCTAGCAAATTATTTAGTAAAACATTTTCAGTATTAGAATCGCACATTAAAAACATTTTAAAAACCTGATGAATAAAGTGATGATATGTACAAATAAAACCAGTCATTTGCATTTGAAGGAGCAAATCAATTGGGTTTTCCTTTAAGAATTTTTATTTTATTTTAATAACACATATTCATATTATTTACTAAAACTGTAATCTAAAAACAATTATTAATTGATTAACTTGTTAAGAAAAAATAAATAATAATACGATTCAGGGTCCTTTAAGGATTTGAACCCACAGCCTAAGAACCCGCTCACTTCAATGACAATTTTCTTGCTTTACATCAGCGTAACTAGAAGTGTGCATGAATTAGCGATATTTCATTGATAAAGTCATTAAAGATATTACTACTATTTGTAGCGTCCGCAATGTTTCCCATGGACAATGTTTATAATAAATTTTAAAATGTTCATCATTGTTTATATAACCAAAGCCTCTGCTGCGAACTATCACTAAATGCATACTCAGCAAAATGTTTTTTAAGTTATTTTGAAGGATATGCCCCTTAAACCATTTTGCAACTTTCTGGAAAAACCTGTTTTATCATGTTTCAAGTCATAACTGTAAGGTTACAACAACAACAACTATCAAACAAAGAACAGAAATGTCAACACTGAAACTGTAGGCTGTAGGCTAGTGCAGGAAAAACTGCATGGCTTCTTCGCATCATGGAAACAACCTAACAAGGGAATGAATGTTTATATGAGTCATCTAAAGTTAAAACCCGGTCTGCCTCCAGAGTATTGTTTGTCCTGCATGCAAAAAGGATTTTTAAACACAGTATAATTTTAAGCTGAAGCAATCCTGAAATAGCTTTGAACATGTGCAATGCATTGAAACCTGTGTAACTGAAGCAGCTTATTTGCAGAACTCGAAACTCGAACAAAGGGTAGGTGAACTGATGGGATTTTACCTTTGAAATAACAACCGCTTGTGACCACTGAAAACCTGTGTCACAGCTATATATCATCTTGATCTGTCGATCAACAAATGCAGGACCACCGCCATCATCTTCTGTTGTTAGGGTCAATGCGCGCTGGACTAGCTTTTTTACATTATAGGTCAATTCATCCACGTTTAGAGGCTCTCTTTTTCCACCAACTAACTTTGATAGTTTAAATACATCTTCCAGAGTGTTATCCTTCGGTTTTTGTTTTTAAACCTGGCTGCAAAACAATAATTGAGCTTTAAGCCCTTTCAATTTGTCATTTTTGGTTTCATATGCATCCAAATGATCATCAACTTGTATGTCTGATTGCCATAATCCCCATTCAATTATGGAATAAGTTTAACCTTCTAATTTCATAAAAAAAAATTTCGTTGCGTTTCTTCAAACCTTTCCCGCAGCATTTCCTTTCGCTTTTGTTCAATCTCTGCTCTTCTTCGCTTTAACAGCAATCTTGTTTTAGTGACTTCACCCCTTGCAGAAATCAATAACATGTTTCTTTCTTAATCACTTTTGTTTTTCAACCAATGCAATGTTTTATAATGGCAAAACAGTATATATACTTCTTGTGCTATAGTGCTGATGTTAGGTTTCTCGCGAAGAATTCTGTCTACATGGCCAAATATGGTCTCAGAAAACTTATTATGTTTTGGAACTGAGCATATTTAATAACATTTCTCAGGTGGAGCATCGGCCCACTGTCCATCTTTTAGAAAATTCTTAAATAATTTTGTAACAGTCTGACATAGTCCTGGCAACAATGTACTTAAAATGGTGATAACTTTATCATCATGTTCCCATGGAAGTACAAGACTTTTAAAAATTTCACTACTGTACAGGGTAACCGTGTTACAGAAAGAAAGTCGAGGGCTGCCCGCAAGACTGTCTTAACTGCCTTTTTTGAAATTTTACAGAAATAGCAAAAAACATCACATTTTCTCCATTCTTATTGTTAACAACAAAATACTTAACATTTTATTAAAGAATAGAGAAACAAACATATTTCATATAATCAAGGAAATATATCTTTAAAAATAAAATAACTTTGTAGAATTAATTGACTTACTTCGCTCTTGCTCTGAAATTGAACATGTTCAGGATTTGGAAGTCCCTGCAATACTGTATTAAGTCAATTTACTACAGTTTTACAGGAAATATTAATGGTAAGCAATACTTTTTATTCTCTGCAAAACAAAAGTTAGGGTTATAGAAAAAACATAAACATTCTTTAAAAGGGAACTTTTTTTATTTTTATGCCCCGGAAGGTAGTGATCGCACTGTCCGTCTGTCTGTCCGTCTGAAATTCCGTCACACTTTGCGTTTAGGTTTTCGAAAAATGTGGAAAAACACATTGCGTTTAGGTTTAGAAAAATGTGGAAAAAGGGGGCATATGTCATCCTATGGTGACAGGTCTTGTTATACATTTTCAACACATGTTACACAAAAAATTTGCATATTTGCATATATTTGGCATTTGTGTGATAAATTTAACAAAGTTTAATGGTATTGTCAATATTTTTATACAAATTCGCTGATCAAAGAGTACATAAACATGGACAATACTGCAAATTGATTATTATTAACCTTATTATCTTAATAGATAGGCAAAAACATTACATTTCTTGAATATTTCATGATTTGCTTCATTTTGTATTACAAAATCATAAGTTTCCAGTAATTTCAAAAATTCAGTGCACACATTAGATAGAACTTAAACCGATAAAATAACAATAGTAACTGACAGCAGTCAAATAGTTTTGTATAATAATTTTTCATTTTTTGTTAATGTTAGAAAATGTAACATTTTCTATTTTAATGTTATAATTATTAACTGATGTACAAACTGCATGTAGTTCTCAGAGATTCTGTAAGAACTACCTCTATTTTTTTACTATGTCAGACATACCTGATCAAGTTAAACAATAATTAAGAAATAACCATAAAACAAATTTCTGAACAATGTTTAACGTATTATTCAAATTAGAATAATAATGTCTAATGTATGTAGCATTTATATACCGAGAAATTGTTCTTGTCCATAAACAACTTAACAGCAAGTATAGTTGACGGGTCTGTAGATACAAATCAACAGCACTAATCATTAAAAACAAAAAAGAAAAATGGCCAATTTTCGCAAATGACTGTGATAGATTTTTGTTTGTTTTTAATGTTATTTTATTTTTTTTAGTTTGACCCATGTCATGTCAGGTTTTACAAATATAAAAAATTGGAAACTGTCTTAAGTGGTTGTTTTGTAAAGACTAAAACATACCTAGATTTTGTCATGTGAACTACGTTATAATATCAGTATAAGAATATAAACTGACGTATAATGAAAGAGATGAACACTACACACATACTTTATGTTTCAAACTAATGAAATACACAGCAAAATGTTTTAACAAAACACATTCTAACAGTAACAGTTATTTTAACGAAAATTTGATTTGAAAAATACACCTTTACTTATTCGCTTTGTTGTTTGGTCTCCACTTTTAATTACACTTTTTATGTTTCAAGTTTTGATATTGCAGACAATTTCTTTCTCTCTTAGGCATTATTTTATGGCTTCATAGTATCTATATGTTTTTATATTTCTTTCACTGGAACATCATACAAATGCAAACTTCAACAAAGTATGATTAAAACAACCAGCATCTGGTAACGTAGTTCACAACGTTTTAATATATTTATGCAACAAACAGTTGAGTAATTTGTTTTGGATAAGCTTCGTTTATGTTACAAATTTGTTTAACACATACATAAATATTATTTTCCCGATATTTTTCAGTCCGATTAAAAGGAGATCTTTACCAATAATAGTCTAAATATTTCTAGATAAGTAATAATGTAGGCGTAAATGATAGACATTTTCAAAAATCCTATACTCAAGTATGATGAAAGGAAACAATAAAAGCTTGTAATATATGTAGCAGCATAACTTTTATAACAGATAACTATTTAACACTGTAAACTTGCACAACAAAGTAACAACACAGACATTGTACCTATTAGTAAATTGTAACGTAGTTCACGTCAATGCAACCATGCATTCAGAAAAAAATATTAAACTATTAAATAAATAAAATTAAGAAATCGGTCTTATTACCGTAAGCACATTGAAACAATTTGCAAAGGAACACAATTATAAGATTGAACAATATAGTATTAATCAATGGCACTAAGAACACATCATATAAGTCGATAATTAAATTGAACATGATATAATTAGTGTCTTAAGTACTGATTTGCTACTTATCTGTTCATTTAGCTTGTATACATGGCAAATGGTAAACAAACTATGCAGCAAATGTATATAGAAAAGCATACATAACATTTTACTAAATCGCATGTTGTATTTTCCTTAGAATGGATATGGTAACGTAGTTCACTTTCTGTCCGTTATGTACGTATTTCACAATATGAACTTCATCTCTAAGTTACTGATATACATGTAATGTTTGGACTCTTTCAATATCTTTCACAGATAATTTGAACAAACGACGTGTCTTCGCATATAAGATTGGTTCGTCAACGGCACATAAAATCGAACCATTAGGTAGCCATAGGACGTCCTCCTTGACAGGCCATTTGAAACTTACACCGCGCTTATTCATGAACGTTATTTTGTAGGTATTGTCATCTGTGTCATATTCAAGGACCTTGCCTATATACCATCTGTGTTCGTAAAGGGAAGCTAGGTAAGAATTTGTAACGTACACTTGTTTGTTGACATCAGTCTGACCTGTGCTCAATGCAGATGCAATATTGCTGACATCTGGATTGTCGCTATTGTCATCAGAGCCCTGTGCCTGAAGATTATTGCTCATTGTAGAATTCGATTGATCATCCTCAACATTGTCATTTTCATTTATATGATCAGATCTAGAAATAGATTTATACTCCAACCGATGTTTATTCCATCCCTCACATCTTATGTTGAAGGTTCCGTTTAAGAAACAATCATCACAAAAGCATGATGTATTCCGCATAGCAATGTAATCATCTCCAAGGCTAACGACACTATGAACATTCATGGTTCCTTTGACAGGTTTAATATTAAGATTGTTTAATTCGTCCGAAGAACTATTACATTTTGAACTTGACACGAACATGTACTTGATGTTACTATGGTCTTGAGTAGAACCCCAGGTAAAGAAATCATCAGCATTTTGGAAGCTACAACTTTGCCTCTTTACAGCGCTATCGGCCTGGCGTTAAGCGGTGCCTCCGACGCCGTCACAAGGACCTTTCCCGTGTCCTGCCTCGAAATATTGCCACGAGGCTGTGACTCCTTCAAACAGCTTATGATGATTTCCCACGACATAGAACATTTATTTATTTCTGTATTGGCTTGTCGGAGAGTCAGTTACATAGTGAATTGTATTTAAATTGATCACAAGCTGTTGGACAACTGACACTAAATCTCGAATAATTGCTAGGATAGTTCCAGGGTTGTGCATCTGTGTATCTGATACGATAACGTGGGATTTATGCTCAAGTTTATTCTCGGAATTGTTATAATAGATAACGGTAAGATGGAGAGTTACCGCCCCTTTATCGAAATATGCGGACTGTACCTCGTCGGCATGAGAACAAATATAGTTTTCCGCGAAGTCCATTTGTTCAACTGCTTGATTAGCAGGTAATTTATCTTTCGGTCTCTTTATCTCTTCATATTGTATCTTAACTCTTTGACAATGTCTTCTAAAGTCAGATATTTCTTATCTCATTATCTCGATGAGGTCATCCTTTGCCTTTTCAATTTGTACCACTTGCATTCGTTTGATTTTTCTCCCTTTGCGTTCTACCTCTACTCTCTGCCATTCTGTATATTTAATACTTGAACAATTATGTTTCTGTATGTCATATATTAATGCTTCATCTGTGTGATGTCTTATATATGCATCTGGTGTTGTGACATTCGTAATTCCTGCTGAACGGAGCCCTTTGACTTTCAAAGCCATATTTTGGTGACGTTGACAAAGGCATGTTTTTCTTGAACTATATTGCAACAGTTTTATATTTCTCGGCCTGTAGCTTCCAAATGTACTTACATTGATTTTTATATCTTGATTCTCTGACCTAAACTTCATATGTAGGTTACTTAAAAGGTCATTAAGAACCCTCTTTTGCTGTTTTCCCTCTATGGTTTTTAAGCAATCAGCTTTACCTGGTAGACACGAACTGTTATCATCGCGCTCCATGAATTCTATAACTGCAGCTTTAACTCTTGCTTTCTGTATCTGTCTTCGTCTTTGCATTGTTGTTGGACCTCTTATTATTCTCAACATTTTCTTCCTATTAATGTTAATTGAGTTAGATATTGCAGACAACTGCCGACTTCTTTTGGATGCTTTCCCACAGACAAGATTCACAGCAGATTCTGTACACTTCAACTCATCTACCATAGATTCATGTTACTGCAACTTTCTTGCTATTTTCCTGTGTCGCCTTGGTGACAGTCCACTTGACCTTAAGAACACCTTTGTTCTACTTCTAGGAGTCAGCGATGATGTAATATTATCTGATGTATGCGCTTGATTTTTTGTCAACTTCTTGTACAGATGCAGCATCTGACATTTCACTTGATTCAGACCTATTCTGTTTTACTTTGTGCTTTTCAAGTCTTGACAATCTTTGTCTGAGCATACTGTTCTTTCTGCGAGTCTTTTCTAGAGTTTGTTGCAAAACGTTAACCTTGGTTTCAGCTATATTTAGTGAATTCGACTTGCTCGGTCTGCCTTTACCTGTTCTTTAAAAGTTCATCTTAACAGTGAGTAAGTTGCTTTCTGCTGATGACGACGCAATTGGCATTTGTGATATAGGCCTTGCAAGAGTTGATGTTGAGTCACATGGACCACTATCTGTACCCGTATCTGTGACCATGAGTTCTTGTTCATTAAACGCTGTTACAGTATTATTTTCATATATGTTAATGTCAATACCTTCGCCATTTTATCTTTTTATGATTTTCTTGCATCCTTTTACTTTTCATAGCATTTCTGATTTTCTTCCTTCGCTTTTNAACCTTATATACAGCAAATTAACTTTTTTGACCAATCAAAAGCTTGGAATTTGCCCTTTCCAATGACGTATTGAACATAATTGTAGGTCAAGTGGTTGCTGAATAATGCGTTTCCGTAACACATGACTATCGTGTACAAATCAAACATGGCCGCGACCAAAAGTGAGGAAGATACCATTATAGGCTTCAAATATCGACCAAAATAACATATTTTGCGTACTAATACCTTAAAGATAAAACCATTTATTAAAATATTGACATTTTATCAGTCAAACAAAGCTATTAAATTATGTTTTGTGTTTAATGGTTATGATGAAAAACGCATACAAAAAAGGTATGTTTACAATGGTGGCAGATATGCGTTTGCGCAATCGACGTTTCACTGTTATCGCTAGTTCAGTGAATTTCTGTAGGCGAAGTTTACAATAATTATTATCAGATATAATAAGCATGTAAGGTAATATTGCATTTATTAATTACAGTGTATTTGTTTTCAGGCAATGATTTGGTAACAAATTCTCAATACGTTTGACCTACTGAACAATTTTAGGCTGTAGTTTCGTACCATGTGCGTTCGTACCAGCGTATGGTTTCGACTTCAAGTTCAATGTGTTCATCTAAACATCAGGCCTTGACACTAAC